>BMAW01058991.1:155436-211657 GCA_019974015.1 Nephila pilipes | reverse complement strand
CAACGCCTTACTCTACTTCTTGTTAGATGAATAAAAAAGCCGCAGTTCAATCCCGGCTTTACTTCACATCATTATTATTACTCTTTTGCAAGATGTATGTTGCCAAATACAAACTTGTATTGTTTTACATTGTGAAATTTTGAATGCATAATTTTTTGAAGAATATTAAAAATGGTAAACATTTTCATGTTAATCTGACATGTTTACTTTTATAATTAAATTTATTTTTTATTTTCTTAAACTTTATTGAATTTTTACTCAATTTTATTGAAAAGGAATGTTTTCGGGTTTAATTTCATTTTAATCGAAGATTTCCAAATTCATTAGGATTAGCTCAACTTTGTAAACAAGTAAGGAAAATTGACTTTTTTGCTCTACATCCCATAAAATCAAACAATAAACCAGTAATCGTAGGCAAGAAAACAAACTACAGTAAAAGGATACAAATTGGCTGCGGTAGCCTAGTGGATAAGGCAGCGAAAACGTAGCAGACAGTTTTCGTCTAGTCGTAGGTTCGAGCCAAGCTACCAGTAAGGACTCCCGGATCCAAAGTTCTCCGTTGGCATGACGTGAAGTAAGGAAAGTGGTGCCAGTTCAGGTGTCGTCCTTGTCATTTCACCGAGGTTAAAAATTTCGAGGTCCATTGTCAATGAACGAGTTCTACTTTGTAAACAACAACAACGATCCCCAACCTGATGCAAACCTTCCCTTTTTCTGGTTGAATGTTGATCAATAGAAAATCAATGAAATTTAACTAAGTTTTTCATACCTTACCCTCAATTTTTTAATTCTTTTCTTTTTTTTTTTAACTCTATGAATAGAAGGCGTCATATAGATTTCAAGACTTTTACATTTTTCGCTCTTTATTAATGTTATAATAATTTATATTTTTTGGCTCACTACAGAAAAAGTTAACATAATTGCTTGCTTTATCGTGATTTTTAGCGAACGATACAATATTTATGCGGAGCAGTCTTGCTTAGTAACGTATTTGATTTGATGTCCCATATTTCATTTTCTTCTAGTAATGTGCTGAAATAGAAACAAAACTATGTATTTAATTTCTTATTTATTCTTCTTTGCCAAAGGTAAAGTAATAATAAGTGTTTTTGGAAGAAGTTCTATATTTTTATTTGTTTATTGTTAGTTAATGATAACTAATGTATTTTACGCTGAAAGTTTATAATAACTACGTATCAAATATTTTTTTTTTAAAAAAAAAAGCTTTTTATCATGATATTTTGTTAACTTTAACGCTTATTCACAAACAATTGTCAAATTGTTTGACATTTCATATCCAAAATTCTTTTACATCAGTAAAAGTATTCAAGCATGCTTTGAAAATATTTTTATTATAGGTATTTAGTTAATTTTGTACTAATATTAAATTTATTAGTTGACTTATTTGCCAAATTATGTGTACATATCGAATATAAATTCTTTTCTTGTATTTGAAAAAAAAAAAAAAAAAAAAGAAGAAAAATATTAGAAAAATTCTTATATATATATTGTTAATTTCCTTACTTAAAGCCCGCCTCTAGAGGGCGTTCATTTGTAAAGGGAAGAGTGTTTGATATCACACGATCCCCTCAGACGGGACCTGACCGAATCTCCGAGAGGAGCTGTTGTGAACGAGCGGTAGTAAGGAGTGTAAATAAATTGCCGTTATACAACCTGATGTGTTTTTGTCTTAGGACAACTGTGAACTGTAATCTAAGGATTATTAACTAAGTTAACAAAAAGTATAAGTAATAGGAAGTGTATGTGTAAGGATGACACACAGTAAAAAGAAAAGATTAGTTTTTTTAATATTTCAGAAGAGGGATGTGTATTGAAGTCCACTGTCAGACTGACATTTTTCTGAGAGAACTATACAGAAGGATGTACATTGTAGGCCGCTAACCTACCGGAACTGTGAAAGAAACAAAATAGTGTTAAATATGTCGTTCCTCTCAAAAGGACGTAAAAATGATTTATTCGAGCTTGTGCTTGAATTAGGCGAAAGTGTCCCTCTGGACGCTACCAATGTGACAATAAGGGCTATCATAATTAATAGCGAGTGCTATGAAGAAGTTTTCGCGAGAGGATAATTGAAGTTAGGATTGAAGGAGAACAAAGGTTAGAGAGGATTGAAAGAGAACAAAGGTTAGAAAGAAACCAGGTGAGACAATTTGAACTAGAAAAATTAAGAATGGAAATCAATAGCAGAAAATAAGGAAAAATCCAAGAGTACTATGAAAAACGAATTTAGCCTCAGCAGGAAAAGTTAGAATCTGAATTGAAAGAAAGGGACGAGACGTTTATCGAAATTCAGAAGGAGAATGAAAAATTATCCGAAGAGATAGTGTTACAAGGTGCAAGTATTGAGATAAAAGCAATGAAAATTGTTGTTGAAAGACGACTTCAGTCCCAACAGGAAAGGTTTGATTCTGAACTGAAGAATAAAGAACAGAAATTACCTAGAATCCAGGAATATAAAGAAAAGTTAACTCAAGTCATACGGGAACAAATGTCATTAATAGAGGAAAAGAAGAAGCGGAATTAGCACCAGCGATGATACTGAATGAAAAAAAAAATGTGAGTTATAATGTGTTAAATGAACTAGAAATATTACGGAAAGAAACCTGTACGTTAAATGAAGAAACAAAAGGAATATTGAGAAAGGTAAATGATTACAAGAGAAAAAGGGATGATTTGAAGGTATTAGCCGACTTTACAAAACAAAAGAGATTTAAAGAAAAAGTGCAAAGAGAAGTACAACAGAAAATACAGAAAGGAAATAAAGAGAACGGAAAAAGAAGACAGCAACGATGTCAAGAAGCATTCACACGTTTAGAAAGAAAAAAATTAACTAGAGCTCAGAAAGCCAATGAGAAAATTTTAAAGGATGATACAGGAGAAAATATTCCCATTGATGAAAAGAAGGAAGCAGAGTTCTTCAAAACAGGCCCCATACAGTTGGGCAAAGCTAAAGTCTTACGACAGACAATTAGGTGGACAGAGCGAGTGGTTAGCCAGTTTCCCCTCCGCAGAAAAAAAAAGATACTATTTAAAAAGAAGGGAGGGATTTCGACGCAAAGAAAGAAAAACAATAAAAGAACCCGCAACATTTCCCAGTCCCGTGAAAGAGTCACCAAGAAACATGTTTTAGAGACCAACTTCGGATTTAGAAAAAGTTCGTACAGATAGGACTTTCAACAAAAAAAAAAGAAAAAAAGTTATCGAACTCCCAAGGAGAAAATCCTACTCAAAAGGCGAAAAAGCGAAAGGAAACTCCATTTGATCTAGGGGGTGTCTAACAGAGGGGCAAAAAGAAGACCGCAAGTTCGTTGACCAAGCGATGGACACCCAAAGTGTGAGAAAATTTGAACGAAGGCCGTGGTTTTACTGACAAAGAAGAGACAAAATTTCAAGGAGGAATTAGCACGTGCGAAAGGGGTCAGTAGCTTTCACCACCACCAAGCAGCTTATACGTCCAGTCTGTTGAGTCAGTGCCCTTCGGAAATGTGTGTTCCCCCCTCCATTTGGATCCGAAATGGCAGAATTACAAATGGGTGAGAGAATTCGTTTTTTTTTTTTTATTTATTTCTTTTTAGAGAGACTTTTGCAGTGACAAAAAAAGGGGACTATAAACTATTACTTTGCAAAGAACTTTTTTTAAAACAAAAATTAAAACAATTATTTTGTATTAAGAATTAATGAACAGTTATTTTCTCATGGAACATTAGAATATTTTAAGGACTGAGTATTTAAAGAACTTTTAATTTGATTATTTTCAAAAAAAAAAAAAAAAAAAAAACTATTGATAGAATGTTATTTTTAAGAGGTATTTTATTAATTTAGTTTTTGACAAGGATAAGTAATTTTAAATATATCAACGATGTTTTATTTTGATTTCCCTATTTTGAAAAAGAAAATGATCTATTTAATGTGCTAGCTTTTAATGAGTGTCTTATGGATTAAATGGTTCGAATCTTAAGTGTGCCAACAAATGTTTCCTTAAGTTTATGTGATTTATTATGATGAGTAGAATAATTGATATTTCAAGGTAATATGCTCGACGAATATTTATTTTTACAACGTTTTTCTGAATTTCACTTGGTGTGTGTGTGTCATCAAATTTTCAATCGTTAATTTAACCAACTTTCCATCAAGCTAGAGCTTTGAAATTTTGGGAATCGTTCGTACTGCCTAACAATGCAATATTTAGACATTTGCGACAAGTTTTAACTAATATTTCAATAAGTCAAAATATTCTTTCCTCTCGGCGCTTTTAGGATTGAGGAAAAAATTTCTTTCCCCATCTGGGAACTCCCCATATGCCACATGAGGTATCGTAAAACTCACAAAGGGGAGATAGTAAGGGTTGCTGACTTTCAGTCAGTAATCATTCGCAAGAAAGAAAGATTCCAATATTTGGCGCCGTGTCTTATCACAATAATTTTTTCTGAATTCTGGTTCCCATTTTTTTAATAGAATGACTTACAAACTTTCAAATGCATGTTTTGATTTTGTGAGTATTATGAATTTTTTAATACGCTCACAAATGTCTCTTTTTAAGTAAATTTTAAAGTTAAAAATTATTAAGTATTTCATTTGGCGTGTATGTGTGTCATCAAATTTTTGATCGTTAATTTAAACAACTTCCCATCAAGCTAGAGCTGTGAAACCTTGGGAATCGTTCTTACTCGCCTAACAATACAATATTTAGACATTTGCGACAAGTTTTAACTAATATTTCAATAATTATTTTTTAATAAACTTTACCATCATATAAAAACGTTGGTTTTTGTAAGGATTGATTTAGGAAGGTGCTTTTGCAAGGACTTAAGAATGTGATTTTGTAATGATTTAGGAATGATCTTTTTGTAAGAATTCTTAGATTTGTGTTTTGATGATTACGTTATGTTAAAGAATTTCTTTGTTACATGTAAGAACCCTTTTGAGTCTATAAGAGTTAAGCATATTCTATGAAAATGAGAATATCGAAATGAGAATTAATATTTTAAGTATGTAAAAATAAAAAAAGAGGAAGGAAAAAAATATTATTTACAACTGTATGAATTAATCTTTATGAGGATACAGATATTCGATGTTTTGAAGTATGAAAATTGTAATTTGTCAGATATGAGTACTTTTTTTAAAAAATTTTATGTGGCAATTGATGTTTGAAATTAGATTTGATAAAAAAAAATATGTGTATGAGTTCGATATTTTGAAATATGAATTTTGTGTTGATATCTCGATATGTGTTTTTGTAATTTTTTTTAAAGAAAAAGGAGAGGTGATGGGAATGTAGCACTTTAAAAAAAATGTTGAGAAGTAGTATTTTAAAGTGTTTTGGTAATTTTAGTATTTTGTTATGAAAGAGAAGTAATATTTGAACTGTATGATAACTAAGATTTTTGTTTTGAAGTCTTAAATTAGAATTGTTACTTAAGAGGAGAAAGATTTTCTTTATATGTGCGTTGTGGAATGAAAGATAATTTGTAGTGAAATGTAGATATAAGGGTGATTATGTAAAAGGATTTGTGCATGATTATTGATATTTTATCTATATACGGTAATTGATATTTTAAGTATTTGAGGAATTTAAGTATTGATGTTTGTGTATAATTATTGATATTTGCTATTTTAAGTGTTTGAGGAATTTAAACATTGATATTTTGTGTGATGATAATTAATGGTTTTAAAGTGTATCCGTTATTAATGATTTTGTGTTAATTGTAACTGTACAATTGGGACAATTGCATATATCAGGTTGGCCGAACTGTTAACTTCCCTACTTAAAGCCCACCTCTAGAGGACATTCACTTGTAAAGGGAAGAGTGTTTGATGTCACACGATCCCCTCAGACGGGACCTGACCGAATCTCCGAGAGGAGCTCTTGTAAACGAGCGGTAGCAAGGAGTGTAAATAAATTGTTATTGTTATACAACCTGATGTGTTTTTGTCTTAGGAAAACTGTGAACTGTAAGCTAATGATTATTAACTAAGTTAACAAAAAGTATAAGTAAAAGGAAGTGTATGTGTAAGGATGACACACAGTAAAAAGATTAGTAGTTTTTTAATAACAATAATAATAATAATAATATATAGTTAATTTTATGCTAATTTAAGTTTAACCAATTATAATATTTAATCGCCAAATATAATTTATTGAAATTCAACCAGTATATTAAATCGATAATGTTATGTAACATGTTCAAAAAATACTAGAAATGAGTTTTTGTTAATTTCCTGATTTATATAATTAGTAGTTCATCATGTCGAGCAAATATTATATGGTGTTGGACTCAGTATCAAAAGCCCAGTATGAAGAAAAATTGATGTATAATGGTAACAAACTTCCTGATCTATTTGATTAGATAGGGAATAACTTTGTATTTTCTTATAATTAGAAGTTATTCCTCCTACCCAATTTGGAGACATTTATATCTACTCAGTGAAGGAGAATGCTTGCACACTAAAGAGAAGTTTGTTCTCATGTTTCAACATTTTTTGCTCCCGAAATATAAAATAAAAAGGAGAATCCTTCTCCAACATCTATGCTTGTCTGTGGAATAAAATTAGCAAGGAAGTAAGTTTAACGAAATAGTTGGAAATTATAGACATTCAGTTTTAAGTAAGCATTTCATTTTAAAAAGCTCCACATAATTTTTAATTTTGAAATACTTAAGAAATATGTGTATTTATTATAACCAACTCAATATAAAGAAATTTCTTCTTCAGAAGCAAACTTCATTAAAAAAAAAAAAAAAAAAAGGTTTACCATATAATTTATTCTCACTTGTGTGTCGAAAATATCAAAATATTATCACTTTGTTAGAAATTTTACAAAAAGATTAAAAAAATGCACCATTTAAAATTTTCTATATAATGTGTGTGGATATTGAATATTTCTCAGAACACATAAAGTAAATTAATTTATTGCAATACCAGGTTGATTCAATATTAATTGCTTTTATGAAATTTAATTGGAAAAGAAAAAGCCGAAAAAAACATTTAAAAAACCAGTATTGAATTCTGAAGTAGCATATGCAACTTTTATAGCAGCTATTAAGGTAAATATATAAAAATGATTATTAAAAACAAAATTAAGTTATACTTAAAATTTATAAATGCAGATACATTTCTGTGGAATTTTTTTTTTTTTTGAATTAGATCAAGTAATGAAATGTTAGATTTCTTATCATTCATGACCTGATTCCTTAAATGGTTAGATGTATGTTTAAAAGTTATGATTTTTGCAATGGTAAGAGTGTGCACAGAAAAAACACTGCATATTTTGAATAAAATGCTTATTTAAATTTAAAAAAAAATTTGCTGAAGTAACACTCATTATATATATATATATATATATATATATATATATATATATACACTGATGCAGCATACCTGGAAGTACTAACAGATGATGAAGAAACATCTGCTAGCAAAACTTAACATCAAGAAAATGGTCACCAACTCAAGATTATAGAATTGGTAAGAACTAAATTTCCTGGAATTTTAAAAAAATATCAGAGATGGTCATATATTAGATTTTAAAATTATTGAATTGTTTATTGTAAGATGAATCAATTAAGCATATTGAATAATCTATCAAAGACCAAGCAGACTATGCAAAGGGGAATCACCAAAGAAGTAACTTCTTCCCTTTTCGGAAAGGTTTTACATTGGAAAACAGGCCAAAAAGTTTTGGTAGACCAGAAGTTGGGCAAAAAATTTGCTAATGTAGCCATTGAATGGGGGAAATTCAAGAAACTGGATCAAAAGAACAGTTCTTGAATTATTTTTCCAAGCAGCTTGTTAATGGAATGCCCATACTATATGGTCTGATGATAGACAAAGAAAACATTTTTTCTTGGGACATCTCAAGATGGTCTTGTTGTATGTGACTGCTGCAAAATAGCTCTTCTAGAAATAAAATACTCAGTTAGAAGTAAAGGACTGGCTGTGGATCATACTCCCAAGGATTTATTTATTTATTTTTTTAAATATCCTAAATTTGAAAAAAGAAACCATGTTGATTTTGGCCAAGTTCGGGGTCAAATGGAAATGTGTTAGCTTAATAAATGTTATTTTGTCACACGCACAGCCAAAGACAGCCATAGTCAAATAATTTAATATGATAAAAATTACTGGAATTTACTTACACCAGTACTTATTATCTTTTTTTAAAAAATATGTTTTGCCAGAAATTTTACAAATTTAATTTAAAAGTTTTTTGAATCTAAGAAATAAAGTGTTATTATTTATGTACTAATCTTTAATTCAAGTTAAAAAAGTAGTATATTGATAAATGTAATTATGATTATGTATAAATATTATACAGCTAAGATGCTTGACATGAATTCCATCCATCTCCAATAAGTTAACGTAATAATATTGTTTAAAAGATTTGTTGAATATTACAATCTTCAAAATGTGACAAGGGTTATATATCTTTTGTTATATAACCTTTGTCACAGTATTGTTATATACCTTTTGTCTTATGACGTAAATGACAGTTATTTTAATGTATGTTTCGTTATGTCGTACTTTAAGTGATGGTATCATGAGTTACTTTTTCTACTGGCAGTAAGAGCATCACTAAATCTGTATTGTATGTATATATATATATATATATATTAAGGATTTTCCAGCTAATTATTAAGCAATTAATTTTATTTTTTCATTCTACTGTAAAACCAGTTCCTTCGATACTCAATAAATGTCGCCACGAATCAGAGTCATGTGATAAGCTCATGTAGCGCCACCTATCCCAGAACAAAACTAAGTGACACTTCGTTTTCGTTCTCTTTCTTCTCTCTCTTGCCACCACCTTTTCCACTTCTCTTCTCCTTCGCTACCCGCGTCGGAAGTAAACTTCAACGCCCGAGCGCGTTCCAACGTCCATCGATAATATGGGTTAAATGAGGCAGCCATCTATCTTTATCTGACGAACTGGTCAACTTACTTTTCATATCATAGTGTAAATACTTTTCATTCTTCATCATCTCTCCTAATAAACAAATAAAGCTACTGCAAGCTTCATCCTTGAATATCATCAACAACATTACATGGAATCCGAAACTACCCCCTAGACAACCAGCCCTTTGCGTAAGAACAAACCATCGTAGATTCGGGATGAACAATCTCCATCACCCCACGGTCTACATATATATATATATATATATATATATGTGTGTGTGTGTGTTTGTTAATAGTATTTGTATTGTTTTAGAATCTGCTGCAGATTATCCTGGTATTTTGTTTGTAAAATAATGATCCTTTGGTCATATTTTTTGCTTTCAGACTTCTCATTTATGCATTTTACATAAGTTGAGTAAATTTTATTTAACTCTCTGCACATAAGAAATTTAATTATAAACTAGATGAAGTAAGCAAATAAGAAACAATAATAATAAGCATATACACATAGCTAAATAAATAAATAGAACAATTTAATTCACTGACAATAATAATTAATTATTTGTTTCGATTTGTTTCATACAGGACTTAGACCTATCAAAACATTTAAAAAAAGGTTTATGAATATTGTAATTGAGGTGATTTTCACTCTTAAATTTCCAACTCTTTATTCTCCTTAATAAATCTCTAAAATATCAATTAAACAAATTCTCTTTATACCCATCACTCTTAAGAGTAATTTCTTTTAATATAATCTTTATATTCTGAGTAATTCTTACATCTTATTCTCTTCAACCAATCTAAGTCCTTCTCCTTCTCTCCTCCCCCCTTTTGTTAAATAAGCCATTTTGTCAGAGAAACCAAATTACAACACTATGAAGGTAATTTGATTGAAATGAACTAAAAATTTGGGCCTATCTATGAATTCAAAACCTCTGCCTCAAAATTTGCCAATACGAAACTGATTTTCGTCCTCCAGAAATGTATACAAAAGTATTCCCATAAAATCAAAATATGTGTACAAGCAGGCAATCATAAAATTCTTACATAATATAAAAAGGACTGAATAAATTCCTTTTTTAAATTCAAATTTGAAATGAAATTAGATACAATTCTGAGTACCCAAAAGTTAAATTTCTTTGAGAATTGTAACTAAATTACGAAAGCATTTTCTGAATCATTTTGCTTTAGCTGCAATAACAATTGTGTAGCATGCAGCTTTTACTCCATTTCATTCATTCCAGACAAGGTTATATCTGTTTGGCAACCTACGTCTTTGGTATCCAGCTTCATTTATTTCAATTTATACATTGAATCTCATTGATAATTTCATCATTTTCTGAAAAAAATTGAGAGAAGGCATTAATGAAAGAAAAACTTATTTTTAAAGCAATATTTATATAATTTACTAAATTTTACTCAAAACTCATCATGACACAATATAAATTTAAAATAAATTGAAAAATATGTTTTGATGAATATGCATGGATTAAATAAATATGCACATGTAGAGTAAATTTCTAAAATTGTTTTATATTAACTAATAAAATGGGAACATACCATTTAGAGGAGTATTTGATACTTAGCGTTTCATTTGCCTTTCACACCGGTTCATAGAGCTAAAAGAAGTTCAGTTCTTAGTGTGGACAAATATTGATGGGACATAATCTAAGTGCTCTGCATCATTTGAAGGTTTTCCTACAAAGTAGTTTAAATACAAATTTCCGAGTACTATAAATTTTCAAAACAATTTACATTGCAAATAGTTTTATAAAAAAATAATTCGTACAATATTTATCTCTGCTTAATTTATGAGATTTGTACTAATTACAGTTGACATATTTACAAGAATAGATTAAGTTGTCGTTTTTTTACCTTGTACTAATTCTGCACATTATATATACTCTTAGTTAAAATTATCATTTAACAAAGGAAGTAATCTCAATCATACTTGTAACTTGCAACTTTTTTTGTTGAAAAAAATGACCAAACGTTCATGCAAAATCTTAAAATTAATATCGCAAAATGAACGCGTCTGAATGATGTTGCGACAACTTCAGATTCTGTCCAGTATAGTTACATCATCAGCTCAATTAATTAATCTACACAGTAAAAATTCGAGCATAATAATAGAAATTAGTTGCAAAATATATAAAAATAAAAACACACCTGTTTTAAAAATGTATACATAAAAACAACCGAAAGAAATTTCCTTTAACTGATGCAAATGACTACGAGCCAGACGTTTGCCAAGTTTACTATAAAACAGAGTTTAGCAACATTTGGAACAAAATACGCATGGTTATTTAGAAAAATCACTGCAAAACATGAATGATATACTTAAACACTAACCTGTTATGAAATTCTCATTACAAAGCCCTGAATTAGAATTTGCTTTCCAAACTTTTTTTGCATTTATTTTGTAGTTATAGCAGCCTTCCATTGTACCCTTCTGGGTGAATTTACAGGGAAATGATACATTTTAACTGCTGATAGTAAATTTGTACCAGTTCTCGTGCTGCATCCAAATGCGGAACAAAAAGTTTTGCGTCTACTCTTTTTCTTAGAGCCCATTTCAAAAGCAAAAAAAAAAAAAAAAAAAAAAAAAAAATCTTTAATGGAAAAAAATATAAAGAAAAATCAAAGTACTTTTATCTAATAACGTATACCGAAAGAAATTTACTATGACGTATTTTTGAAAATTAAGTTCGTTACTGCTGAAAGCAGACATGAAAAATATGCTCAAAAACAGGTTAAATTTTTGAAAAGCGGTCAGGTACGTCATTTTTGGGTTTACCAAAACAATAGCCCCTTGGATGGCTAAAAAAGAAAGAAAGAAAAATCATAAGTAAAGTATACTAGATTTTTAAAAAAAAGTATTACGTATACAAAATATTTCACTGTGCGAATGTATCTAAAATAATACTATTCATTCAAACAACTTTGCACTTTGAAAGAACTTCCAAATAATTTATTCAAAATATTTTCATTCCATTTATTTTGTGCAAAAAAAAAAAAAAAAAAAAAAAGATACTTTTAATTAATTTATTCAAATTGTATTTATTCCACCTAATTAACTTGAGTAAAAAAAAATTAGTTTATCTTGTATATCAACACAACTAACTTATCGCCTAGTAAATGAAAATTTATAAATAAATCCTAATGATAAGATAGGGACATACTACGAGTAAGTAACCCCCCGCTTCGCACAGTGGGGGATTGGTAATCTTCCTGTAGTAGGTACACATAACCTTATCGAGTATCCAGCCCAATGCTGGAAGGGGGAGTATGACATTCCTTTCGTACTCTGTAGGGTTACCATCGTAACTCTAATGCAATTAAAATTTTTAAAATAAATTCTCTTCAGAGAGAGAGAAAAACAGTAAAAGAATGAAGTTATATCTAATTTTGGGGAATTAAAAAAAAAATAACTATTCTTTTATAGATCAGATGGATTTTTATGGCGCGAGAGCCAGACACAGCTATGCTGCTCCAAGTAAGATGTTAATGTAATCTAGACGTTTGAATATTAATTACAAAAAAAAAAAAAAAAAAAAAACCCGCAGGAATGCTTAAAAACTATTAAAAGAGATGTACAAGGATATTTTACGAAATCAGAACCTGTAAGTCCCTTTGATCGTAAAATACAGACAGTGACTTTCGTCACAAGCGGAAATGAATAAAAGTTTGTTTTTGAGACGCATCCTTTGAAAGTTTGAAGGTTGAGAGAGGGTCAACACTTTATTTACCTTTTTTGGATTTGAATGTTTGAATTGGATATGAATAACCGTTTCTCGGAAAGTGAAGCGTCCCAGTTTAATTTTTTTTCTTCTAGAAAATAGTCTCTTCTTCTCTTTAAGGTCTCGTGGTCTAAGATTATAGAAATATTCAAATATTTCTTTTGGACAAATTTCGAAGAATAATTAAGTTTTCTTTTTTGTAGGTGATTTCCGTAGTAATTAAAAATAATGTCGAATGAACTATATTTAGAAAAGTTATACATTTTAAACAAGGTAATAATTTTTTTTTCTCGATATTTTGTTCATCTTAGAGTCTTCTTAAAGTTTTTTTTTTTTTTATCGAAGTGATTTTATGCGATCATTTTAGAAAAGTTATTGAAAAAGACGATTATAATACTAATTCTATTAATTTCGGTAAATAATAATTCTAAAAAAAGAATTTAAATTTTTGACAGTATTTGTACCAAAATTCTGGATCATGTGTCTCTACCAAAAAAAAAAAAAGTTTTTATTTTTTTTTATTTCACTTTTCATTATAATCGTGCTTGTTAAGACTAGAAACTGTCAAATGACATTGCATTTGACGGTAAAATTTATGACTTTTATTCAAACAAATTTTATATTTCCATCGTCAATTCACAAGAAACCTGGTCGCGTAGCGGGCCTGATGCACGTTAAATCTGTTGAGCTCCCAACTCTCGTTGGAGTGGTGTGGAAGTTTGGAGAAGGAGATGCCAGATGCGGTGTCGTCCTCGTCACTTGACCGAAACTCAAAATTGCGAGGTTTGTCCCGAATAGCCCTCGTGTTTCTTCTAAGTGTGACGTTAATAAACAATGATTTCTATGGTACCCCGTCAAAATTAAACAACACAAAATAGCCTATTTAAATATCTTTATTGAAAAACTCATTTTAAAAATTGTATATAGACATATGAATAGAAATTGTAAATATCATTGCGTAATTCTTTAAAATGTTTGTGTTAATTGCCACATTCCTTACACAAATATTATTTTTCAAGATAATGAGAAACACTTCTGAAAAAGTCCATATGTTCCATAATTTGTACTAATGCTTCCAGGTGTTTATTCTGTTGTATGTATTTAGATTTGTTTACAGTCTATTGCCGTGCCCGCAGTAGCCTAGAGGTCACGGTCCTGAACTCATGAGCGGCGTTGTTTCTTTTGCGTCGTGGGTTCGAGCTCTGAAGCCATAAAGACCCGCCGTATTACGGGCTGATGCTCGTTAAATTTAGTTGAGTTCCCAAGCCCTTCAGTTAGAGGAATGTAGAAGTTTGGAGAAGGAGGTTCCAGCTCAGGTGTCGTCCTCGTCACGTTATGTTTAAAATTTAAATGTCCATAGCTAACAGCCCTCGTGTTGCTTTTCAGTGCGACGTTAATAGAACAATCAATTAAAGAGAGAGAGGTTTACCTCCACATTTATCACAAATAAAAGAAAATACCACTAGTAAAAATGTACAAAATATTTATTTTTTCATATTTCACAAGTATATAAATAAATGCATTCTTACAAATATCACAAAATGCAATCAATGATTATATTTACAACGCGTGTTTCCTTTTTGAGACAAAATACGTAAGAAAATGCTTGTGTAATAAACAAAATATATGAATAATAAAATCGAATTAATTTAATACAGCATTCATAATGATGATAGTGAATTGTTTTTTCATAATGAAATATATACACAGAATAATTCCTAAATGAATAAGCTAATGGACTAAGTGAACAAACGATATAAACAGAAATAGATGGAGGTTTAAAGGACTTAGGATCTTCCACAATACGAAGACAAAAAAAAAAAAAAAATCTGTCTGGATATGACAAAAAGAGTTATGATAATACTAAATTTTTTGAAAATGTGACGACATGCAAAAAAAAAAAATCTATTTTAGAAACTCGCGTCCCAACGCTACCAATTGCATCTAGATTAATATATGTGATCGCAATTTGGCCAACCAGAGTAAATGTCAAGCTCATTAGAACTCAGTACATGCATATATACAACATAAAAATAAATGTCGCTAAAATACACGGTTTTTGTGAGTATAATCTAATGCCACATATATTCTAATATTTTTATAAATTAAAATTCACTTTTTAAATCACTAATATACTTTTGTCTCTAAAATTAAAAAATATATTATTATTTTAGAATCGCATTCGATATTTTCAGCCAATCATTTGCTGAAAAATAATGACGGATGACTATAAATATTGATTCAGATACATAAATATCATGAGAATCCTCTAATTATAATTAATCTATCAATTATTTATTCTTTGCATAACATTCAACGTGCGATCGGTTATAAGAAATCTTTTTTGTTATCGAGATTGTATTAATCCTTGACAGGTGTCATCAGAAGTTTAGAGTCCATTTAACTTAGATATTAAATTGTATACAAAGATAATCGATACAAATAATCGACAAGCCGTAAGATTCTTCCTTATGTAGGGATGGAGACAAAAAAAAAAGAAAAAAAAAAACCCACGACCCATTGTATCACCCTAACTTTTGATTAACCCAAAAAAAAAAAAAAAAAAAAAAAAAAAAAAAAAGGAAAGAAAGAAACCCTATTCTTTCGGACCAGTTCATTTAAAAAAATGCGAGAATTTCATCTCAAGGTACTCTGTCATAAACCTGCTCTTTACGGTTCAGAGCTGATCCAAAGCATTTTCCCTGCCTACTTAAAGCACGGAACTCCAAAGACAGCAGCTCTGTTCTTTTTCAACTGCCCTCTTAGTTCTTTCCTCCCATAGCTGTTCAGTATTCCTGGTTCTCTTCTTCTCTTTCTGTTAATTTAACCTGTCCAATGTTCTTGCATCCCCCCCCTCTTATTGTCAATTCATATATTGCCTCAATTCATATATATCAAATTCATATATTGCCTTTTCCAATTGCGCTGTTCGTTGTTCTTTAAAAAGAGTTACTCACTGTGGATCCAATTAGGAATTAATTAATATCAATATTATTTATATAGAGGTATTACCGAAAATGCTGAATTTCTTCCGCCTGCTGATAAAACTAGGAAATGATGTTCTGCTCAGTATTAGAGTGTTTAATATAAAATATGGTTTTTTTCTTAAAATTCAACCAACTTGGATCTTTCTTATATATAAAATATTTAAGAATGAGAGTACATATAATTCTATACTGTTACATATATAGTAATTCTATATTGTTAAATTCATTTGAGATGATGCTCAAGAAAACTGAAGAACAAATGAATCACAAAGAACAGATTAAAGAACAATTCTTTATAGATGAACAAGAATAGCTCATCTAAAAGAACAGAAATTCCGATCCTTGGCCAAATGGATGATACAACCATGTTATGAAAACAAACACTATTTCTTATATAAAGATATTCCATCTACGAGAATGAGTCAAGGCAATACTGGATATGGTCATTCACTTCGGCTATCCGTTCTTGTAGTCGTTTGGAAACCTCTTCCACTTTCTCGATGGGAACAAAGAGAGGTTCCAGCTGGCCGACCAAGTCCAGCAAAATGCGTCCAGCTTGTTTAGTTTTGTGTAACCATCGGACCCTCTCAACAGTTGATCTCCTGAAGAGACAAGTAGAGTTGAGCATCTGTTGGTGGAAGGCCAGGAACCGTCCGTCCTGTCCAGCAGGGCCATACAAGAGGGAGTAGCTGTCCAAGAGGCCGCTTTCGTTGTCGATGAGCCACAAGGCACCGTCCGTCTTAGAGCGTACTAGATTGTGAATCGTCTCTTGCAGGATTGAAGGTTTCTTCTCTTTATCTGCTGCATCCTGCATACTGGCAACCCTAAAAAAACACATTTAAAATGGTGAATGGGCTTGATTCATATCAGGTAAAAAAATACGTACATACCGTCTTATGTAACTCTGTGGTTTCAGCTGCAACAAAACTTACTCGTAACTTACTGATTGCACATTTTTTTGAATGAAGGTATAAGAAGGCACCGCATGAGCATCACAAAATGCATAAATTTGAATTAGTTTATCTGAAGGAGTTTTGCTTAAAAGATATCTGTAAATTTACGATTTGATCAAGAACCGAGAGTTGTGAAGCAAAACTTTTCCAACTTTTAAAATTGGTTAGGGGTTCATTCCAAGTTAATTTATCCAACCACAACATCTCAATGCAACATATTTTGATGTTTTGAATTTTGTTGCTGAGATCTAATGGATAGTTTTCGTTTTCAAACAATGCTTCAACGTCAAATTTTGACTTTAAATATTATTTCAGAATATTCTTAGCTAGATTCAACATATGTTTCGAATTTGTGTAAATTCTCTACAGCATTTTTGATTTCAAGATTTAGTTTTTCTATTTCAATTCCTTTTTCATAAGAAATTAACTACTTTTGGTCTTCAGAATCAGGGTTCTCATCTACTAACTAGGTCTTTTATTTTTGGCGTTAGTTTTGTAGACATAGCTTTAAAATAACTTCGCTTCTTTTTCAATTACTCAGCATTTGTTGCCATTTTGAATTAAATATTACCCTTCAGAATAATATCCGATTTTAATGTTATCAGGGAAAACTCATATTTTTCAAATATGAATCAGAACACAATAAGTTCTTGAATTATGAAAAAGAAGTTATTCAAAATTCGTATAAGAAGCTTGAATAACTCGTACGAATTCTAAAGAGAAAATTTTATTATAATCAGCCTTTAATTAATCGTAAAGAGACGAATCATTTTCAGAAAAGTAGAATAACGAATAATACTTGAATATGCTGGATTTTCAAAGTATAACCGACCTATTTACTCAAAAGAATACGAATCCGTTAATTTATTGACGACATATAAACAAGAATTTAAGGAATGAATTTGAGGAATAACATTTCAGAATGAATGACTTTGTCTGATCTTTAACATCGGCGTTCTTTTAGCAAGCAGGGTCGATTTGGCTTACATCACAGACACGAATTTTAACAATACTGATAATTGCCATTCGGAAAACAAACTTTAGCAAGGGAAGAATTCATCATAGATCTCGATGAAAATCTCAGTCTTTATCAATGGACTGTCATTGTTTATAACTACATCCCTTTGATTTGTTTAACGATAAAGACGAAAATTAAGTAAATTAAAATTAAGTAAAAATAAAGACAGTAGTGAACATAAGCAAAAGTAATAAGAAAGTAGTAGAGAAAGGTATCAATCAAAAGTGGAATTAAGTTAAACGTAAAAGAGAAAAAGTTTAAATCATCTTACGTAACTCTTTTTTCGACATTAATATTGAATATAGCTAAATATTACAAATAAAGTAAAACAGGCTCTAATGGAAATTATATGAAATTAACAAGTAAGAGCTTGCAGCGACTTTCTTCCGCAAATTGTAACTAATAACTAGCTCCAAAAGGAATTCTTTACTAACTAGGTTGTAAAAGACTCATTGGTTAAGGGTTTTTTTTTTCCCCCTGATCGACAATGGGCAATTTGAATGGGTCCCCTATATTTAAGATCAACCGACCTCCGCCGATGATGACAACACATATGTCATGAGGTAGAAATAATAATAATAAACCAGTTCCTCAAAGTTGCGAAAACATTTCCAATGAAATGGTGACCCAGGACTTGAACACTCGATGGCAGCACTTCCAAATCAAAAACTACGAATTGAATATACCCCCTGCTGCCCCCCCCCCACAAAAAATGTAGACACTCATCTCAGTGTATCTAACAAAGACAACTGAGTCATAAATCATGACTAGTCATATAACTGGCTACAGCACATGCGTCAAATAAATCCGCTATCTCAACTAGATACTGCCGATGATGCCAATGGAAAAGTTCCAAGTGACAAGTCAACACAATTAGGGATGGAAAAAATTGCAAAATTAACCGTTCTAAATATCATTCAATAGTGAAAAACGACTTTTCTCTCCTAGAAGAAGTCTAAAGTGTCTCTTTTTTACAAGTTGCAACTAACGATGGCACACGAAAACGGGCCAAGTAACTAGTCTGGATGAGAATTCCTTTCTGGATCGGTTGTTAAACGAACTGCAAAAGATGTACAGGCCAATTTTCTTTCCAGACCCAAAGATGGGCATTTGGAATAGCCTCCAACACTCAAGATCAAACGAGATGATGACGACAACACATCTGCCACTGGGTGAAAAATAATCCCCCAAAGAGGCGCAAAACCTTATGCCGAAAGCTCACACATCAAAAATGTAAATATAAAAGGAAAACAAGATCATATATGAAAACATATTAATATAGCCAAAGCTAATATAAAGAAACAAAAATAGGTATAAGTGGAAAATAGAAAATCCTTTCCTTACCTATCGTAATTTCCTGTAATGTAGTCAAAAATAATCAAATCACTCCATTGAAGCAACTCCACTAATTTTTTCACCGGTATTGTCAGAAGCTGTCCACAATTGGCCGAGAGGATTTCATTGTGCGTCAGGGAAGATAATAACATAGTAGGCAATTTATCCCTAAATAGAGAATTAATAAGGTTTTAGTAATTAATTGAACACAAAAGTTCATAACGTATAGTCATTTATTCTACACAAATGATTTTCATCATTATTTTTTTTTTTATGTTGAACTTTATAAGAATTTAGTGCTATACGTTAAGGCTGTCCTAGCGTAATGTTAATGAATTGGATCCGAAATCGGAACATTTTTTCGGATAGCAAAAATTTCGGATAATTTTATATTCTGTATTCGCTATTTTCTAAATAACAGAATATTTTATATCACTTATTTCTATTTGAATCAATCCCTATACTGACATGCTAAATAAGTTTTGAAATTTATTTATTTATTTATTGAAAGGGGAAAAAATGGCGTGATTTTGGAATGTTCTTAAATTTTAAAAGTACTAATTCGTAAACGAATGTACATGTTACAACGTCACAAACTCATGAAACTGGAACAATTAAATGTGTTCCAAGTTTCGATCAGATTCTTTGTTATAAGGTGAAAATAACTTAATTGTTTATGCAATTGTTCCTTTTTTTTTATTTTCAATCAGAATTATTTTTAAGATCAAATATTTTTTTAAAAAAAAATGTCGAGTTTATAAGTCAGCTATAAAACAAAGAAACCAATATTTCAAAAGCAAGAGATAACATTATAAATAGTTGATTTAGCATACTTCAGTTTATTCACCAAAAATCCTCAATTTTACAAAATAATTATTACATGTAAATAGCGTTTTCATAAAATTAAATTATATGTAAAATAAATAATTCTGTGATGGGGAAACTGCAAATAAAAAAAAAAAAATGTTTCTCACATATAGCTTTAAATAAAATAATAAACTATACAAAACTGAATAAAATTTGAACAGTAAAAAAAAAATAATAATTAAAGCTCTCTAACAAAGTTTTTTTCTATATCTTAAAATAAATAAAATAAAATTGTAATATTATTTAGTTTCTCTCTTTGTTTTTTCGCAAAGTTAAAAGCCTGCAAGATTACACTTATTCATAAAAATGCAAATACTCCTAAAACGATTTTATCGATTTTCAGACTGATACTTTATTTTTTAACAGTGAAGAACTACAATTTTTTTTTCTTGTTCAAAGTAAAAAGATTGAAATAATACTAAGAACTAAAATATTTATCGAAAATATTTTATTACTTTTCCTTTTCAATGCAAAAGAATGAATATGTTCCATAAATATTGAAATAAAATACAATTGAATAACATAAAAGAACGAATCACAAAAATTAATTTATTTCATGTTTAAGATTTATTGTTTGAAGCCTACGTTCGACAAATCTAGAATGTACTTCTTAAAATTTTCTTTTCTTATTTCCCAAGAATTTTACAGACTCGATTCATGGGGATTTCCCATATTAAACGTGGGAAATCCCAAAGAGAAGCAAATGCAAATTATTATCAAATGCGCATTTAAAATTCAATAGCCTTTAGCTGGCGTGATTTTATTATTGAATCAGCCACATGACTCGTAATTTTTTCCTCTTTGCATTACGTATGACTTTTTTTTTTTCACTTCTCATTTACATTTGAATACAAGGGAGTAAGTTCGATAACATTATCTCGGGATTAAATCTTATTCTTGGTTTCTTTTACCAAACAAGATGTTTGAATATGTTAGAATGTTGCCATTATGTTTAACAAATACATCATTTTTTTTTAATTATAAGATTAGCTAGAATTGAGTAAATCATTAAAAATATTAAAAGAATAAATAAAAAATAAAATTTGCTTTGCCAATTTCATTTTGACATATGCTAATGCTTTCCCCCCTCTTCTTTTTCTGTCAAGTTCACGAAGAAGTAGAATTATTCAAAATGAATTTTATTTAGTGTAAAGTAAACGTTCTTTCGATCACCAGATTACTCAGAAGTAATTATCAAAAGAAGGAAATACCATCTTCAAATTCTAAATGCATTTTTATTTCTACTCTATTTGAGATAAGATCGAATTTATTATTTAGAAAATATAATCATACGTATAAACATTATTAAAATGTATTTAAATGAGTGAAAAATAAGAAAAATATTCTCGTGTATTTCATAACCCGAATTTATATTTATGCTGACAACATTTTCTTTTCTTTTTCTCCTCTAAATATAATTATAGAGCGCATTTATTCTTAAAAAAAAAAAAAAAAAAAAAAACGAAAATGGTGGTTCTTATTTCATTTTAACATGTATTAATGTTTTTTTCTTCTTCTGTTAAGCTCTCAAAGAAAGTAGAATTTTCCAAAATGAATAATAATTAGAGTAAAGTAAGCTTAACTTCCGAGTCTCAGGCGCCACAGAGTCAATTACTATCAAGAAAAGGAAATATCTTCTTCAAATTCTAAATGCAGTTTTATTTACATAAAATAAAGCTTACCAATGCATAAAAACGTTACTAATGCCAACAAGAAAAAGTATAAAAACAGACGATTATGCCATTAAATCAATTATTAAATTAAATATTAAAATATGAGCAGACGATAAAATATTCCATTAAATATATGTTAGCAATGTAAATATACTTTAAGCTAACTAAATGTAATTATTATATAATCATAATCTATTATAATGTCATTATTTTGAATCTAACACACTGTATTCTTTATTTTATGCTCACGCAATTTTGTTGACATTTTCTCAAAACATCACCATGTTAGCATATATTATGTTAATATCATAGTTTTAAAAAATACTTAAAAATGTTTGAACAAGTTTAATTATTAGAACTTTTCATAACCCCATGTTGTAAGAAATGAAATATAATAAATTAGCGAACTGATTATTTTCCTTTTAGAGGAATTTGTTTCTTAAGATTCGAGCAAATACTGACTAATATTAGCTTGAGAAGTGGAACTATTTTTATAATATGGTTCAAATTCAAAAGTACTTATTTAATTACATATGTAGGAAAAATAAATTATGTTTTCTTTTTATTTGTATCTCTGAAATTTCGATGACAATCGAATGTCAAAATAAACATACGAGTGATTGGAAAAAAGGATAAGATTCTAAAAATATTGTGAATTTGAGTAAGATAGCCATTTGATCAATATTAGCGCAATCTATTCGTAATGTGCAAAAAATAAATCATTTTATTTCACTTTATATATTAATGCAGTAGTTTTTTTTTTTTTTTTTTGTTGAGTGGAAAAAGAATAATATTCAGGGAAAATTTTCTTTATTTCACTCACCGCCCACAAACCTTTGTTTTTTGGAATTTTATCTTTTTCTAAATCACCCGTTCAATCTTACATTCATTCATAAATTCAAATTTATGAAAATACAGACAACAAATAATCAAGAAAACGTAGTACTTTTATTAACATCTTTATACCTTTCTAGGTTTTCAATCCATTGAATCAGAGCTACAGTGGTGTTCGTCTCCCATTTGGATGACAGGAGATTTTTCTTTACACTTTCTTTGCTCCACTGTCCCTTGAAATCTTCCTTAACAGCCGATAAAGCCACCACAGGAACGTTAGTGATACCAAGAAGTCGCGCTAAATAAAAGGATAGGACTTCACCTGAAAGATATAACAGCACAGATGTAAAAAACTTCTTGAGGAATGTAACGCTTGCAAGATTCTAAATCATAATTTCAATACTCAAATATGACGAATCTTAAAATGGTCTTCTTTGAAATTTTTTTTTCGACCTTCTTTCGTTTTGTTATCTAAATTTTGGAACAATGGAATTCTATGTTAGAGTTATAATAGATTTGAAATGTAGTAAGAAGATATATTAATACAAATGCATAGTAAACAAAACAGCAAGTTCTTTCGTCAAAATAATAGGCAAATATATTTGTGCTCACAAAAACGAATTTAGCACCGTGGTAATGATTCTTATGCTTCATTTTAATCAAAATTGGAACCTATCATCATAATATAATTCGAGATCAGTTAGCAATTTAACCTTCAATCAATATATCTATACTTCATTTTAAGTTTTTCTAATGAATTGAAATTGAGATGCTTTTATTTCGAATCTCGTTCGTAACCAAAGGCAAGAAAAAGACGTGATTAAAATTTAAAGCAATGATTTTCTTTTCTACATTAATTCATAAAAGCAAAAACATGTAGCAGTTTAATTCCTTAAGCAACAGTGAGTAAAACAATATATACATCTGTACGTAAGTACGTTTTTGTTAATTTTGCCAACGGAGTTCAAGGAGATTGTATCGCATAGTTTTTAATATAAACTTAGACAGAGTAAAAACTTGACTACCAAAGATATAATTATTGTATTTATTCAAAAGACAACACTGTAAAGATAATATACACAAGTTAAGGAAGACAATTTGTAGTTCTCTAATTCGCCAATAGATGGCGCCGTGAGCCCAATCGCAGTGCAAAGACAAAGCAGGAAGACCCTGCGTTCATTTATATAATCGTAAATGACAACAAAGAACCATTTGTGAGTTAGAGTATCATATAAGCTAGTCAAAAATCACTGTTCTTTGTCATTTCTGATTAAAATACGGACAAACAGCGCCGGTTGAAATTTGGAACCATTTTAATTATATGTTACCGCAACGGTAAACTGGTCGATTAACTATCAAAGAAAAAGTATTGTTATCTTGATTATAATATCTCTACATATACGTTTTTTTTTTTTTTGAATACATACATTAATTACATTTTACGGTGAAAAACCTTTGAAATCCAGACTACTATCTCACCCCAGGTGGTCTTTTGTGGGGGTTCATAAAATATTTCGTGTATGTACCAACAGGTCCAACGATCACGGCTGATTTGAAAGCCTGTATCACAATTACTATCGCCAGCATCGATACAGACACGCTACACAAGATTTGGCAAGAATTGCACCGAAGACTTGATGTATACCGAATAACAAAGGAGCGCATACGAACATTTGGGAGGACTGCATTCAAAACTTGTTTATAATATCTCTACATATATATTTTTTGAATCGAAAAACTTTGAAATCCAGGCATTCATTTTATGTTCATCAATAAAAACTATATTTTATATAGCAGCGTGCTAAAAAATCACGTCTTCAAGCTCCCGTCTACCGGTCATTTTGATTTCGTAAGAAGTTTCCCCCAAAATTTCAGGGAAGGTGTTTTTTGATCCCGTAGAGTGGAAGAGTTGTTGATTGTGTCCTTGGCCAGCGGCGTTTCAGACCTGTGGAGGGGAGGAGAGTTGTCTGGTCTTGGAGTGCAAGCGGCGCTTCGAACCCTGATCCAATGGGTCCGAAGAAAAGTTGACCGGCCTCTTTTTGCCGCGCCTTTACCAACCAGGCGGAAAAAGACGTCTCATTCGGGCTACTTAAAAAGACACTTTAATTTCTGGCGTTGTCATTGAAGAGAGTCGCGGTTCCCCTGTTTCAATGATTCGTTTCTGGGTTTTCCGGTCTTTGAAGAATATTTTCAAAAGTTGGGAGAGAAAATGTTATCCCGCAGAAGCTAACGTTATTTTTTGCTCTTTCGGATGCATTAAATAAAATAAAATAGTGTAGATTTGAGGAAGGTTGTAGAAATTCCATAGCATTAACATAACGCAAATGAAATCAAAATGGCAGGTAAACGGGAGTCTTAAGTTATTTTATGTCTCTTTCAGATTTGAAATCGCGAGAAACAAGTAAAGGTGAATGCGTATAAATGACCCCAAATCTAGGCATCTATCTGCATGCTTCTCCCCGCATGTGTAGCAAATCGCCAGCAGTAGAGAACAAAAATGTCATTATGATTATATATTTAATAGCGCTCGTCTTTTGAGTAAAAAAATTCCAAAATTAGAAGCGGCTTGCGATAAGAAAATATCACACACTATTTCAAGAACACAACAAAACCATCCTTTAATAGAAAAAAAATCTTTAAGCTGTTATATTAAAAACAAGACAATGAAATCGAACACGAGCGCAATCGACTCTCGATTCCGAAGAAAATGAACTCCAGCATGTTATAATGTTGTTTGCGGAATGTGTTCACAAAAGAATTATGCTGCTTACCTTGCACCAGATACTGGTGAGGAGCCCTGTATCGAGCGCATGCTTTAGTGTTGTCATCGAACACTACAAACTGATTCTTGGGTCTTCCACATCGGTTCCAAGTGGGAGCCTCCACCCGCTTCACCCGAGAAGCGCGAAGCTTCACGAGAGCAGCCTGCGCTTCCGAGTCATCGAGTCCTGTAAAACAATGAACAGAAAAAAATATTGATTTTCATTTTATTCTCCTCTCCGAAAAGTTGCTTTCAAATACTATAATTTTTTTTACTAACATTCAAGATTAGCTTATAAAAGAAACATTCCATTTTTTTTTAAAAAAAATATCTTAAAAGACCATTTTCACCTAGGATGAACACAAACCCGGAATACTTCTTATAATAGAAAAGTGATTCGAATTTAAGTATTTGATATAAATATTGTACATTCGATAATCATATATATCAAGAGCAACATAATTGTATATTGCTGATTTCTGTTTGAATTTTTTGTGTGCATTAAATGTGAAACACATTTTAGGAGTTATACTACAACCCTACATAAAGTTTCGACATAAGGCCACACGGTACCGTCAAAACACTTTATTTTTATTTTTAAGATTTGGAATTAAGATTTCAATTGTATTTTTAATGTAATACTCTAATTATCCCCCCTACACATAAAATTGGAATTTATTGTATAACGTTCGTAAAATTTAAATTTAAAAAACTTTTTTAACGTTTTTAAAGCCCATAATACCTTTCTTTAATATGTATGCTTTTTTTTTTACAAATTGTTTTCGAAGTACTTCAAAACATGTTTCATAAAATGTGCACTGGTTTCTTATCGCTACTGTTATTTAATTTATTATTTATTTATTATTTACACAAAAAAAAAAAAAAAAAAAATCGCAAAAATGCATTAGTTTTAAACCAGAAATTTTTTCAAAAAATTACTACATATCTTAGAGCTCATTTCATACACAGTTCAACAAAACGTATAATTCAGAACATTCTTAAAAAAAAAAAAATTCATCCTCTATTTCAATAGGTAAAATAGCCTAATGATTCGAAAAATAGTAAACGAACAAAAATTCTACATGGAGAAATATCAATTTAAAGTTAACAGATGATCTGAAAAGTGGGTGGGGCAGTATTGTTCACTCTTCTGTCTTGCATCAAAAATGGTGAAATAAGTTTATAAAAAAAACACAGATACAGCTCTAGAATTATACTAGTATCTTAAGAACGATTCAGTGTATCATATGAGCCAATAAATAAAACATTCGATATCTTGATGATTTTTGTGGTCCCATGTCGCTTTAACAAGTCACGTTTTTTTTTTAAAAAAATATAACAAGTTATGTGTAATGCAGGCCTGTCCAACCCAAAAGACTTTTGCGGTCCGCTTTGAAAATACATTTTATTCCGGTGAGCCGCATTATATGTGTATGTACGCGCGCGCGTGCAGGTGATGAATTCCATGCCGATTCAAATTCGCAAGTTAAAAACCACTACAACTTTCACCTTTCGAGTCGTGAGAAACGACTGATTCTCCCGAATCTCATTAGAGAAATCAAGATCATTCTGCTATAAATTAAAGGAAATTGCATTTTATGGAAATGATATTTATTTACGCAAAATACAATTTTAAAAACTGTCCTATAGTTACAACATATGCTGGAGCTAAATTATTAGGAATCAAAAGACACCGAACAGTCAGTCTGTCTGGAACAATACGCTTCTGCGTCAAATATATTAGGCTTGCTGCAGACAGATTGGCTGCTGCTATTTCGCATGTTCCGCTCGTCGTATTCTCTCCCTACTTTTAGTAATGCACTCGTGCTTTTTAAAACGAGCTTTGTAATTGTTTCTGAACAAGATTAAAGAAAAAAATGCGATAAAAGCTGAGTCAGGTAGTGAGATATTCCCATGGTAGTAGGGTATGATTTTTATGTTCAATAAAAGTTTAAATCTTTACTCAGATGATCCAGCTCCGAGGGCGCAGGTTGACACCTGGCTGTCTACATGCGGCTCGCGGGTTGGCCAGGCCTGGTGTAATGTATTCATGGAACATTACTAAATTTTAACGAACAAGTATAGTAGATGATTGATTGCATTGAAACCATGAGAATTTCTTGAAAATTGGGACTTTTTTCTGATTAAAAATATAGTCCGAATTATGGGTTCGGCAATAGGCGAAGATTGCCTCAACATGCAAACTTTCATAACGGGGGGAAGGGACCAACATTTAAGCATTGACAATGTTTAATATCGTGAATATTAGAAGTACTTTTACATGCCAGCGTTACACATCATAACATGTAAATACATTCGTAATTAAAAACTTTTTATTTATTGATTGTTTTCCCACCTGTTTCATCCCAGCACAAGGTCTGCTAAACACAGCAAAATGCGCTTCGTAATTTTAAACCGTTATCAGATGACGAGGTCGACGTTTGAATTGGCACTCTTCAGCTCTGATGAGCTCGGTGCCAAGACCGTTAGGTTACTGAGAACACAACTTGATACGATAAAAAGCTTTTTTGGTATTTTTTTTTTTCAATTTCATAATTATTACGATGGCTTAAATATTAAAATGAACGTAGATTTTCGGAAGACGATCTCGAGGTCTCATCAAAAATAAGTCCAAACGCGATGTCGATGGATAGATAGTTATTTAAGTTGAAGTCCAAGAGCGTTTAAAAGAGAGCCAATTTTAAGGGTTATACGAGTATAATCGTTCAAATGTAATTCAATTTTTTTTTTTTTTTTACTTTGCGAAAATTTAAAGCAAAGAATTCCACATCATTAGGTGAATCAGAACCATCACAGCTAAATTCAGCTCACCCAAGTTCCAATGACTTAGTATTCTTTGTCTAAGACATCAAATCACCTAACCAAGAACTGAGAAATTGAATAAAGAATGCATATATTTTCCACGCAAAATATTCTTGCTATTTGATACTTTTACCTTGCAAAGTGATATTTCTCATATGATTTCCACTAACACATGCAAGCCACAAATAAGATATTCATATCTTAAATCCCCAAAGCCATCTTGTCAAAATAAATAATACTTACACGACAATTTAAAATACTTTCTCATTAGTACCATTCAAAAAAAAAAAAAAAAAAAATCAGAACTGCGAAACAAGTCATGTAAGCACTGCAGGTGTCACTGTCCCAATTCGTTAATCAAAATAAAAATCCACTCGCACACCTGTTTCTTGACGCTCCCTTTCCCCCCAGGGGTTGGAAACGTAATATGTATTCTGGATTTAACAGCCTCACGTATTAGACACATTCTCCAAGTAAATCAATCCAATCTTTTAATTCGACGTCTCTTGTTTCTCGTATTGTGTCGAGGTACCTTCCACAGACCGGATGTATAAAGTGGCGCTTCGAATACTAATGGACTATTTTAGAAAAAAAAAAGTCTCTTTTTATACCCCAGCTTTTTAGCAGCTATACATGTTTCGATAGTTGATACTAGCGCTCGAAAAAAGATCTAGTTTATGATCTTTGGGTGAGAAATATATGTACAGATTTAAGAGATACATACATTTCTCACACAAGGATCATAAACTATGTTTTTTTGTTATTAAAAAGGTATAATTTTAGGTGAAAAAAGATGCATGAAACAAGCCGTAACAATGTTGAGTGATAAACTTTCCATTTCTTGATTAAAGCTGTTTTTTTTTTTTTTTTTGACATGTGCTAACATGTCGTTTTGAGCAAATGGCGTGGCACAAAATAAAGGATATACGGTGTTAGATTCAAAAGTTTGACATTATCACACATTATGGTTATAATAAATACATTTAGTTTGCTTAAGATTTATTTACATTGCTAAGATATATTTAATTTAAAATTTCATCACCTGTTTTTATTTTAATACCTGAACAGAATATTATTGTCTGATTTAATGGTTTTTTTTTATTATCATTTTCTCTTATTTTAATATTTTATTTAAAAATTGATTTTTATATGGCAGAATCATCTGCTTTTTTTTGTTGTTGTTAACACTGACAGCACTTTTGTCTTTCAGCAAGTTTTGTTTGAGAAAATAAAAATGCATTAGGAATTTGAAGAAGGTATTTTCTTTTCTTGATTGTATTTGCCTCAGCGGAGCCTGAGGCTCTATTGATTTTGTATAATTGTACTGCTTAGAGAATTTAAGAGAAAAAAAAAGTTAGCACATGTTAAAATGAAATTGGCAATGTCAGTTTTTTGTGTGAATATTTTAGGTGAAGGTGTGACGCTGAATTAACGAAGATTGTTTTCATTATTTTTCTCTTTTTTTAATCATCTTTGGCCCTCTCAATTATACGCTTCTATTTGATATTTATAATTCAAACTAAAGAATTTTCAAAGGAGAAAAAAGATTTATTATCATTTTTTTTCAAGAGTTCGTATCTGTTCCTAAATCTCAGTTTAAGGCGAGAGAAAACAATACGTGAGAGCAATGCAAATAAAGTGTATAACTCCCCCACACACTAAATTACAAGCCACAGAGATACTTTTTTAAATTTCTTAAATGCATCTGGGAAATTTCTAGGCAAAAGAGCTTATTATAAATTTTAGTACCAATATCAATAAAATTCAAAGGAAGAAACAAACACAAAACTCAGCAGATATTATGTCATTCAAATACTCGACAATGTATATACAAAAAATACTCATATTCAAACATATATATACACTTAACGTTCAATAAAACTTGGTTAAGATTGATTAATTGAAACCAGAGAGCCGATACAGGGTATCGAAAGATTGGTTTAACCAGAGAATGGGAAAAAATGAAACAAAATGAAACGAATAGAAAATCACTTTTATCGAGAATAAAAATCTAATTACAGAAGATAAAGACGTCTGTTTAATGATTCATACAAGTGCGCTTGGATTTATTGAATTTCCCATTTACTCAATGTAGCACCGCATGTCATTTGTCACTAGTGATAAAGAGTTGTAACTAAGATTTTGTCGGTTCTTCAAAGAATATTAGCACCCCATTGTACTTTTTTCATGCACTCATAGTTGTAGAAAGCTTTCAGTCAAGAAAATAAGATACTTTTTCATTTCGCCGCCACAAGTTTCGAAAAGCATACTTTACTGGTGACAACACGTATTATACAAATAAAAACAAACAAACCGAATTTCCGTTTGGCGTCAATTTTGGCGACTTTATCGCCTGCGTCGGCGAAATGGAAAAGTACCAAAAATAATTTGTAAAATACATGAATGATGCAAATAAATATTGTTATGGAAATTTAATAGATCGCTTCTCAAATATATATATATATATATATATATATATTTAAAAAAATTCTTTGAATAGGCCGATTAGGGTCTTCCGGAGATTGGAGTTATAGAGGTCCGAATTAATGAGATTCCACTGTACATACAAAAATTTATCTGTGAAAAAATGAAAAGGGAAGATTTTTTATCGAGTAATTCTTCACACACACAAAATGTGAGTGTTTACCATTACTTTCAAAAAATTTTTAAGAGAGGGAAAAACATCAACTGTCAATGGATTAGAAATATATATTAGAACAATTTTTTTTTTCATTTAATTTTAAATCAGCAAAATCACTATAGCAATAATTAATTTAAGATGAATCAAAAGACGACTCACAATTCACAAGGAAAAATAATATAAAATTATTTTTAAATATTTCATAACTAAATTTTAGGAAAAACACAACAAAACTGAATTTTTTTTATTGATCAGCTAAGCTATGAGAGATGTGGAACAACCAAAGCTATTATGTCAAACTTGAATTTTTATACGAACCCAAATTAAATACTGACCTTTCGGCGATGTCTTTTCCAACTCTTCAGACCAGAATATCCTATCTTCTACAATTGGCACACCTTCAATGTTAATGAGTGTTATGTTTCTACTATGCCTGTGATCAAGTTTCTTACGAGTATCCCGCGAAGTGGATGACATATTGACATAAATACTATTTTGACTAGAATAATAAAACACTTTCCACGAAGGCGAAGACTCCACGTTGTTCTTATAAAATTCGAACATTTTTCTGATGATGCCAAAATCCACCTGACTGCTCAGACGTTTAGTTTCGTTGTAATCAAAATCACCATCTTCGAACGCTCTGTTCTCTGGAATGTCGCCATAATAATCGACCTCATTCTCATCTTCATCGTAAGCCTGACCGATATCCTCGTCATCAACTTCGTCGATCTCCTGGTCATCGTCATCGCTCTCACGCTGAACCAGTCGAGTTCTAAAGAAGGCATCCGTGTTGATGCTCACTTTGGCAGAGGAAACGATGAAGTTGGATTGGGGTTTGGGAGAGGCCACAGTCTCGTCGAGAGCTTGGACCACCCTGGTTCGCTTGACGTGGTGCCACTGATGCACGGAGAACGAGACTTGGATGCATTTCTGCGGTGGGTTGAGGAATATTAAGACCGAGAGTACAGTAAGGAATGTAACACACACAGCAAGGACACGAATCATGTGGATCTGCAATAAAAAAGTGGCATACTTTTTAATTAGTCACCTTATTCAATTGCAAAATACAATAATAATAATAAATTCTACCGGATGTCCTAACAGTTCCCATACTTATGATTCATAAATTTACAATACAAAAACAACAAACTTACAAACAACTATTTTTACGTTTTTAGTGAAAAGCACTTCTAACATATCTTGGGGGAGGGGGAAATTTGAACTTACATTTTCCAACAAATGTTCAAAATGCCCGCCTCTTTCTTGGAGGCTGTTACAGATTACTTAAATTATTTTCAACTTCCTGCACACGTGTAAAAAAAAAAAAAAAAAAAAAACGCTTTTAGTGCCATCTATCTTTCCTAATCACAACCACCATAGATAAAGCTTAATTCAAAGACGCATAATTCTCTCCTTTAAAGATGCATGGGATTACTTTGAGTAATGACAGTTTTCAGATCATCTATTATTTGGCGATTGTTTTAATTAACTGTAAATATTACCAGGGGGAAAGTGAATCAAAGATTTCTTGAGATGAGTCGATCACCAAAAACACCTTGAAGCATGTCCATATCATTATTCGCATAGCATATTGGGATTTCTTCGAACCAAGTTTGTGAAAATAATCTCCAAACAGTAGCTGATCTGAAAATTGTCTTTCCCAAAAGGATACAAGATGTCACTCTTAGGAACATGAAATACGGTTCCCAAAATATGCGTAAACGAATTCAGCTTTGCATCGAGGCAAGGGGCAGATACTTTGAATAATTGCTCTAAATGCAACCCCCCCCTCAGTGTTATATTTGAAGTGCTTTTCACAATTAACATAAAAATACTTGTTTTTAAATTTGGATAGTAGTATATTGGAAATTTTTGGGCAACCGGTATCATTTAAGTTTTTGTGTTAAAGTTTAATCGATATTTAAATACTAGTAAAATATATACAAAATTATTACTGAGTCTAACTATAATTATTTATAATAAGGTTTTTCAGAGATTGGCGTGCCTCTGTGTTTAGTAATAGCAGCGGGTGTTATATTCTTTATTTACAAATAAATAAGTAGTTACAAGAAAGGTCAAATATATTTTTCGTATTTATCAATGCAACCAATACTTTCTATGTAAAACACGTTGTCACCTGCCCATAGAGGGCACTTTGTAGAGGGTGAGTTAAGATATTTACTTACATGACAGCTCAGTGAGAGAGTATCATTTCAGAAAGAAAAAGATCTGTAATTCGTCGCAGGTGAAGTATTCACTTAAAGTAAACAGCAGTACTCACCGATGTAATACGAAAAAAGTATTCTAGAGTAAAAGTTAATTGTTTATATAAGCAAAAGATGGGAATTATTTGAGGAATAGGTTGTAAAAAAAAGAAATGTTTATTGTGTTCTGGATGCTGTGTGTCCACAACACTAGTAAAACTATTTTCATATTCACCTTGATCTTTCTTATGTACTCGTAAACAGCAAAATCTTGCCTTTTTCAAATGACAAATACTCTTTTTTTTTTTTTTTTTTTCAACATTGGTACATTGTTTCGTTTTTAAAGATTTTTAATAGACCTTTCAATAACTGCAGTAAATGGTAATTTTAGTAACTCAACAAAATATTGAACTAAGAGTTGGGAATACATACAGAAAATTTCAAATATTTACAAAGAAAATCCAAAGATTTTTGTCACAGACAATTGAAAATGTGCTAAAAATAATCCATCGTTATCGACAACAGATAGCCTCAAAATACGTCATTTTTCGTCACAAAATAAATAACAGACAATACATATATAGCGGAAACAATGGCCATCATTACTCAATTTATTTTGTTCCCTTTCTTAAAAAAAAACTTCCTTTAACCCTCTTGTTTTCTCTAAATTAGGAACCGAGAATTCCAATACTTCCACTGAAGAAAAAGAGAAATAATAAAATGGAAAAGCATCACGATCATCATTGATTGATTGCTTATTAATTTTGAAATTAGAAGCAACACCAGGGCTAATGACGACACACCTCGTAATTTTAAATCACGTTCCAGAGACTTAGATGTTACCTGTGCCGGTACCCTATTCTCCTAACTTCCACACTACGTTTGTGAAAACTTTGAAGCCCGACAGACGTGAAAACAACATTCCTTCTACTATCCAGGTTACCACCCACTTTCAGTTTCAAATTCAAGTGCCTAAATGTGTAACTTCTGCCCATTCCGGGCTGCCTTTTGTGCCATAGCTAAATTCAATGATTAAACACAAGACTCAATAAGTCAATTAGAGAGACACAAGAACAATAACTACACAATTTATTAACTTCTAGTTAATATAACAACAATTATCAATGCTATCCGGGGCAAGGGTTTTACTACCTTAACTCAACCCACCAATAATAATCTAACAGACTCTTACCACTAAGCCTTCCTCGACTGCAACTCAGACTCTGGAACAATTGCTGAACTCTGGAATAACTAAATCTCTTGCATCACTCAACTCTTAATCCAACCACCTACTTCAACCTCTTTCAACCTCTCTTTCGCGACTCTCAGTCGGAGTTTATATATTTCATAACTCTCCTGCTTTACTTCATTTCTACCTGCTTTTAGTCTACATATTCACGTTTCATTTTTGGTTGGGCAAAGGTTGTTTAGCAAAAGCAATCAATCTTAATTAAAAGTCCCTAAGGTTAGTGAAGAGAAACCGCGAATAGCCCAATGTCACAAATGTATTATACAGTAAAGTTGCATTAATCCGGATTAATTGAGCCCTAGACCATCCAGATTAAATAAAATAATCTATAAAATGAGTTAAGGTACGAATTTAAGCCAATTTCTACAATTCTATCATTGGCTGTTCGACTAACATCTGGGGTTTCTTATTGATTTTATTATTTAAGTTCCCAACTTCTTCCCAATCAAATGAAATGTGATGATACGAATGAAATAAAATTTTAGAAATGGAGTGAATCAAGATAATCAAGTAGTATAAAAGCGATTGAGAATTGAATTGAAAGAAGAGGTTATGGTAATAAGAACGGTGTAAGTGTGACTTGGGCGGGAAGTCTTTTGGCGAATATAGAGGATTTGGAGAGTCAATGCTGTCGGAGCAATGGAAGGATGTAAGAGCATTATTTGATAGGTTATGGAAGTTGTTCTCATGGAAAATGATTAATTTAATTTTTGAGAGCAACCCCTTCCTCCAATTCGAAGAGTAAGTATCATATTTGAATATAATTGACTATTTTAATTAATTAGTCTGTGCTTGAATTTAAGTTCAAATTAAGATCTGGGGATTAAACTTTAAGATGATGGACAAGACGGGTAATAGGACAACGTTACATAGTAAAAAGAAAATATATTTTGAAATTCAAACAATATACATTTCAAGAAATGAGAATTCAGATAAAAAAGAACGACCAAAAAAAAGTTTCAATCTATGTTCTTAACAGGAAGTCGTGACGTCATCCGAACAAAAGAATTGCAGTATACCCTTTATAATCTAGCGTTTTTACAGAGACAGAAGAAAAGCCTTGCAAACATCGTTTTGTGCCTTCTACTTCAATAGAATAATATAGGCTACCAGTGTATTTGAAACCTTTTTCACGTTCACCATATGACGCAGATTTTGTTGCTAAAAGCCGTTATTATTACAGAATTCCCAGTAATCTCGTGGTGCTCTAGTCCTATATCTGCCAGATTACCAAGAGAGTACTATATATGAATTCCATTAATGGAAAAACGAGAATTATGACATCACAACTACTACTGGTCGCGATTTCGCGGCTGGTGGTTTTCGTCGAGTCGTGGGTTCGAGCCTTGATGCCACAAGACTCGTCTTTTAGCCGGGGATGATGCACGTTAAATCTGCCGAGGCTGAATGTCTCCCCTGTGGAGAGGTATAGAAGTTAAGGCGAGCTCGAGTATCATCCTCGTCATTTGACCAAGCTTCAAAATTAAGAGGTTCGTCGCCAATGGCCCCCATGTTGCTTCTAGTGCGACGTTAATAAAACCAATCAATCATTCACAGCTACTATTCACACGTACAAAACTACGTAGCATACAGCCTTGCGCCCCTAATTCAGCTCTTTATTGGCGTTCATTAATTATGGATTCTTAAAGGCTCACGTATTAAGCAACGTTCGGTTTAATGAGGTCCGGATAAATCGATTTGACGTGATTGTTTATCAACATCGCATTGAGGAGCAACATTAGAGCTATTTTCGTAATTGTGAACCTCGGATGATGACGACACCTGAGTTGGTGCCTCCTTCTCCAAACTTCCACACTATAGAATTGAGAGGATTTGATACCTCGAGATTTAACGAGTACTCGCTACATGACTGGTCTTTAATGGCATTAGGGCTCGAACCCACGACCCGACGAATACAACGACGGCCGTGAATCCGCGACCATGACCTCTAAGTGTACTTGAATAGAAATACAAATATAACACGGAAAGACCGAAATATGTAAAAAAAAAAAAGAAAGAAAGAATCAAGCAATACGACCAGGGAAAAAAATGATATCTATAAATTGGAAATTATAATTTGTATAATAAGATAAATAAAAAAAAATTACATTCTATTTCCCATTTTTTAGATTGTTCCCCCTTACCCAATAACAGCATTGTTTCTAATAAGTGAGATTTTTTGAGAGATAACAGCTAAAAAAATTTATAAATTTTAAAAATTTACTTTTAAAATGAGCAATCAGTAATCCTTTCCCAAACAACATTTTTCAAAAAATCAGTCTCTTTCTCACTAACAGATAATTTTTTCTTCTTCTTAGTAACTAGTAACAAAATACAAAAGTATAAACATTGAACTAATCTAAAAAAATTACTAGATTCTGTCTCAATCAGGAAAAACAAAACAAAATAAAAAAGTTACTATTATAGTTTTTTACAAGGCATCAAAAAATACCTTAAAGCTAATGAACATATCAAAACACGATCTTTTTTTTTCTCTCTTACTTTGTAAATCATCATTTTCATTTTCTTTTACTTCTTCGAAGAAACTGCACAATGCATCTATGAAGAAAAGCTTCCTCCATTTTAACTGTCATCATCCATCTAATAGATGAAGATGCATCGGCCAGACAAAAGACATTTCTGAAACAAAAGAGAAAAAAAATCCACTTATAAATATTTAAAGAAGAACTTAACTCTTTTTTTTATGCTATTGTCAAGTTAATACATGCGTGTTCTTGGTAAAAGAGCGAGCATTAAGATTGAGAACGGCAATTATCTCATTTGTTCTTTTTATTAACGTCATCACCTCGTGAGCGTTATTATTCAGTTAATGTTTTTATGCAGACGATCAGTCTTGGTTGCATAAGAAATTCTATAAAAAACAGGCCTTTAAAGACATTTACAGTAATTAAGTTTTCTTCTTGTTTATACGAGAAATTAGCCATTTTGATTTGCGGAAACAGTTTAGAAAAAAGTAGCTTTTGTTTTTCTTTAACATGTTGTTTTGAGACAATGGCGTCAAAAAAAATACACGGGCATAAAGTGAAGGATACGTGGAGGTAATCTCAAAAAATTAACATTATATTAATAGTAGGTGGGAAAAAAGAACGGGAAAAGAAAGGAAAATGCCAGTATAAATATAAAATTCAAGCTATGAAATACATAAGAATATTTTTCTTGTTTTTCACTAATCAAATACTTTTAAATATTAATGTTTGTACATATGATTAAATTTTCTATGTAATAAACTCAGTCTAATGTAGAATACAGTCTAATTTATATTAGTAGAAATAGAATTTAGCATTAGAATAATGTAAAAAATTGTAGATAATTTGAATTTCTTCGTGAGATTAATTTTAGATAAATCAGTACGGTAAAAATAGTTAAAGAGACTTTTTAACTGACGTGTATTGTTATTTTAATGGTGTTTCTAAAGAAAAGGGAAGTGATGGACATTGGATATTTTTCGAAAATCAGTCTAAAGTAAAAAATTATCTCCCCCCCCATCATTTAATAGGTTGGAATGATTTGTAATAACTCAAATGGTCCGATAACTAATTCAAACAGGCAAGTGAAATAAAGTTTTTAAAACGTATAACTTGCTAAGGCGTATGGTAAAAATATTGTTTAATTGAAAAATATAAATACATACTGTAAAATAAAGTTGGCTTAAAATTGGTGTTAATACAAAGATCCTGGAGTAACTTTTTTTTTTAAAGAAAATAATAATTTACTTCTCTTGAGAAAAACAAATGTTATTCGAATTTTTGAATAACTCAATTTTTTTTTCTGGTCCTTCAGCTTAGAATTATTCAAGTTTGATTCACGAATAAAAAAAATAAGAACTACACCTTGCAAAATTTATTTCAAATATGAAAATAGATAACAATACTTTCGTTTGGCATTACTGACACGCATAACGAGGTAGCTTAAATTTTGTTCCTATGAAAAATGGCTCAAGAAAAACCGAGTAATAAAACAGAAAGAAAGAAAAAAACCAATGGAATCAAATTTTCATTCTCTTATATTCAAATAGATGGCGCCAGTTTCTAGTCTTCCCAGAATTCCAATTTTTCCGGGAATTCAATTTTTATTATCTCGTGCGATAGTATTCTTGCCCGGCTAAACTTTTTTTTTTAAAAAAAAGTAATAATAAATAAACGATAAAAATAAATTTTAAAAAGATTAGTTTAAAATGTTACTTTAATGCTAACAATTGTAAATTGATGAAACGAAACGTTCAAAAAACCTGTTTTATCAAAGAAAAAATGTAAACCTCGATTTTGAATTCACAAACGAAAAATACCATTTACGGGGGAAGAAATGTTGATTTCAGAGGCGGTGTTCGGATATTAGAAATGGGGGGGGGGGGGAAACAAAAAATTTTTCACGATAAAAATAAAGAGAAGAAAGGGGGTTGGGGAGTACAAAAGGAGTAGACACACAGAATTTTAAAATTTAGTTACAAAATGGTTAGTTTTCGCTGTTTTCTGAGAGAAATCGGACAAAGAAGTAAATGTTGGCAATTGATATCATTTTTACTCCAGTTTAGTTTTAATACAAGCTTGTAATTTTTTTTTTTTTTTTGAAATTCTGATTAATACTCCACAATAAAGCTTTCATCAAAGGAACAATATGGCACATGTATTGCAATCAAACAGAAATATTTGAAGAAATCAAAAAGGATCAGTGATAATTTCATTTAAAATAGTACGGATTATTTCAAATGAACACAAAAAATGATAACTTGCCAAAATCTAGCAACGGTATATTGAAGGAAAATTTGGTACTTTTCCATTTTGCAGGCGCCAATCTCGCCAAGCAGACTTTATTGGCGACAACACACAGTATACACATTTACCGTTTGGCGTCGGTTGTATCATTTTTGGCGATTTTATCGCCTACGCCGGCGAAGTGGAAAAGTATTGTAAACTTTTACAATTATTAAAGGAAAGTTAATTAGGTGATGAGACAAAAGGGTTTGTTCAAATGTTTTGTATAAACTCCTAATTCTGGGTAGCTGAAATGAAAAAAAAAAAAAAAAAAAAAAAAAAAAAAAAAAAAAAAAAAAAAAAAGCGATAATTCCCCTCCCCCTCAAAGAAAAAGTAGAGGGAGGGGATAGCTCCCTTCTCTTCTTCAACCACTGATAAATAGGGCAATTTAATTATGTTCAGTTGTTTACTTAGTTGTTTTCGATTTACGATGCATTAAAAATACACAATGATTATATTATCGAAGAAGAAACTCTTAGACTTAAGTCTCCATCTCACAAGTAGCAAAACCTGACCTAGTAACTAGTTTCCAAACTTCCATAATTCGAATCTTAAGCAATCCAATTATTAAGAGCCATATATATATATATTTTCTTTAAAAAAAAAAAAGCAATTTTAGGCATTTTCTTTTACTTTGGTTTTTACGGTAAATTTAATAAACATACAAATAAAGTCCCATATTTCGATACATATTATTTATGCATATTTTTTAAGTATTTAAAATGCAATTTTCTGTACTTCTGTGAACAAGAAATTATTTTACACTAAGAGTTTCTAATGTTATATCGGTGGTGTAGGCAAACCGTTGAATCGCATATGGAAAAATATGTACATTTTCATAGCACATGTGAATATTTTTAATAATTGGTTGGGTCTCAGAATCTCGTGTATATATAGCATACGCAAATATCTTACAGATAAATGTTTAAAAAAAAAGAAACCAGAAAGTTTTTAATAAAATGTTGTGATAGATTAAATACTTCCTTTCACCATATAATAAAATTAATTATAAACACGTATACAAATGTATGAAATATGCAAACAAGTGATATATTTCACGTTAAATATTAAATATTGTGTTTTTATCAGTTTATTTATTTATTTTTTTGAGGGGGATGTGGGAGCGCTATTCAAATTACAATTTATAAAACTAACTAAACAAAAGTTTACTTATCAAAATCCTAGATTTATATCCTAGAAATATAATAGAAAAATTATACATTAATCAATTGGTGATTTTTTTTTAAACTGTAAGAGCTACATTACAATTTACATAATTAATACCGGAATTCCTCTGACAGAAAAAAACCCAGAAAGAAATAAAAATTGAAATTGTCTTTGTTAATTTCATTTTAAAATGTGTTAGTGTTTTTTTTCTTCTTGTTAAGATTTCAAAAAAGTAGAATTGTTCAAAATTAATATTATTTTGCGTAAAGTAAACATACTTCCGAGCACCAGGCTACAGAGAAACAATTACTATAAAGAAAAGAAAATACCTTCTTCAAAGTCGTAAAACAGCTTTATCCATCGCTGTCGTAAAGCAAAAGCAAAGCATTCTTAAGTACAAAAATGTTAACAACAAAAAGAATAAAAACATGATTCTGCCATAAAAATTATTTATTAAACTGAATATTAAAATAAGAGCATACGATAGATTATTAAACTGAAAGCAGACGATAAAATATTAAAATAAACATATTTTAGCTGTATAAATTTTAAATTACATGTAATTATTGTAATTATAATGTATTATAATGTCGAACTTTTGAACCTAACACCATGTATGCTTTATTTTATATCCACCCTTTTTTGATGACGCCATTCTTACAAAACATGTTAGCATAAATTTTAAAAAAGGCCAGCTATTCTCCACTTTATGTCATCCCCCTCCAGATGAAAAAAAAAAAATTTTTTTTTACACCACGGGAACGAACACCCAGTCACGTATTAAACCATTAAAACTCAAAACATTCCAATCCGGATGTAACATACTCTCAATCAAAAAACAAGCAAACGATTACGATTCTAAGATTCTTATTAAACAATTAAAAGTAATCGATTTATCAGTTGTGGTTTCTCATAGTTGGATTGCACAGCATTCTTTTTAATGAAAATTTAACCAGCATAGAAGATAACGCTTTTAGGTCTATCCGTCACTGTCAAGGCCGAGACTGTAATTTGTTCGAACAACTTTTCTGAAGTGGAGGGCTCGACCCCTGGCGCCACTAGTGAAATAACTTTCCAACATCATTTACTCGAGGCGTCAAACCATCTTACTTTGAACAAAATAAAATAAAATTATAAAAACATAGGTAAAGGAATGAAGCTTTCGTGGAATATTTCTGGGTGGCAAGTGTTAAAACACGTTTATGGAATCGCTTTCAACGTGTTTGCTTTTTTAACTCTTTGCCACGCACGATTTTATATATTTCCTTTTGACACGGTTATTAATGAATACCGTTATGAGAAGGTAAGAAAGTTCTTTTTTGCTTTTCAAAGAAGTATTTATGGCGATGAAGATAATCGTTCAAATTTTGAGTTTAATCATTTACAGTAATGCAGCAACTAGAGAAAATAATTCGAAATACTTCATAGTGTGTAATTTTTTTTAAAATTAATTTTATTTAAAAAAATTTAATAATTTTTTTTATTTAAATTTTGAAAAAATTATACAATTCGCATCCTTTTAAAAGAATCCGTTTTATTAAAATTCTATTTATGTTTTTCTGCATTAAAAATTTCTTTCAAAATTAATCGCCTGCTTTAATATGAACAATATTTGTTGGTTTCTGAAGATATAAATCGCTTTATCTTCTGCTTATAAATTTTTAATTTGACGAAGTTTTAAAAATGCTGCATAATTTATTTTTGTTTTGATTCTGCCTCAATTATTGCTTTTATTCTTACCATCTAACGCAATTGGAGTACATTTTTTCATTGACATTCATTGTGAAAGAGTATGAATATTTAAGATCAAATTTTGTACATAGTTAATTCTTCTTTACGAACTGGGTTGGTTTGTAATACACAAATAACTGACACATAAATACAGTGAAACAATCAGAACTGAAAAAACTTAATATTTACGGCTTTTTCAGTAGTACATTAAGAAGAGAACTAAAATTTTCTCGTCACTATTTTTTTTTAGTTCGTTTGAAAAAAATTTGAATTACTTATTTAACTTCATGTTATCAACATTTCACTAACGAACAATTACTTCCTCGAAACAAAATTTCTCGCATTTGTGCGAGTTGATGCACTAAATAAATATTTTTTTATTTAAACTGATACAAATTTGGAACTCGAGTCTAGTACGAACTGAAGGATCACCGATATTCACACAGGGGGGAATAAAGAAAAATATCTAGACCTTTGAATCTGTAACAATCTAAACAATTACAGAATTGTAAAATCAACAAAATACTTTGATAAAAAAAAACACAGTTTAATTAAATTGAGCTACAATAATATTGATATTCAAATCATAACTACAATTTTCATTAGGTAAAACATCTAGGTTTAACCTCATACTTTAGCTATTGTAATTCCAAAGTTCATGTAAAGTCACACAAATCGAAATAACTGAAACAAAGTAATGATTTCCAGACCTACAACTTCAAATGTAGCTTGAGGTAAACACAATAAAATAGCATTTTTTTTTTTTTTTTTTTTTTTTTTTTTGCGCAAAGTTATAATAATGTTTAGTAGCTATTCTCGTTTCAGAAAGTAATAAAATGAACAGCATCAATCTCTTTCTTGGATTGCTCCAAAAACATCGTTATGGTTGTCTTCGTGTAATGTTAAAGAATAATACCCGAAATCTGGACACTTTTTCCGATAAAAAAGCACTCGAACATTAACTTTATATTCTGACTTCTCTATCATTTACAGAAAAAACGTATTTTACAATACTACACATTTCAATTTTAGTGAATCTCTTTTTTTCTGATGTAAAATGTGTCCTGTGTTTCATCCTCTATACTTAATGCTAAATTACCTTTAAAAATTAAAGAAAAAATGGCGTATTATTGGAACATTCCTAAATTTTAAGAACGCTCCTTATGAAAGGGTGTATGTGTTTCAACTTCGTAAATTTATATTAAAACGGGAAAAAATTTCTGCTTGGAAATTTCTTTTAAAATTCGATCATTTTCTTTGACAATGGCAAAGACAGCCTGAAATTCGAAATTTGAAACTGCAGTTCACTTCTGCTCTTTGTACATTTACATACTTCGGGAAATGAACGTGTGGTCTTTGAATGAAATAAATTCGATACAACAGAAAAAAAATCGCGTGCAAAATATAATACATAAAAATAATAACGAATCTCATATCAGAGCTACAATAATATTCTAGATCTAATAATATAAAAAAATGTGTGAGATTCTTGAAGCATTTCGGTTCTCTGACACTAAAATCGTTATTCATAAGAATAAAACAAGAAACTGCTCAAAGATCAATTAGATGCTTGATTAATGATAACAAGTGATGTAACATCTTCTACCAAATTAGGAGACAAAACAACATTTATTATTTTTAAAAAATCACACGGGCGCTGTAATATTTACGGACTATTAATCTTTTAGGTAAAAAGTCGCCCTCTTTCCCCAGGTAGAGGAAAAACGAAGTATGATATATGAGTTCCTTCCTCCTCCTAAAAAATTTATTACCCGCTTTCTGAAAAAAATTAGCGAGCAGTTCCGGAAAATAATAAGTTTCTGCTTAAAGGTTGGAGGAAATTTTTAAGAAATGGTATTAAAAGGAGACAGAGTACCTAAAAAAAATCAAAAATGGAGAAAAAAAAATATTGTTTTATTTCATTTGTATGACTTTTCTAAAATGTCATAACTCTAGCTACGTTATTTAGAAAGTTGTTTAAATTTTCTTTTAACAGAGTACTAAGTCATTTTATTGATCTTCAAACACTCTAATACATAAATATTTTCCTCTCCCCCCCATCCAAAAAAAATTTCTAAATGATGTCATGTGTCCAGATTATTATAAATTAACTGACAGCAACTTGAATTAATTTGTACCGATTAGCTGTGATAGAAAATTGTAAGTGTTTAATCGATAAGTACAAATCTCGAAAAACATTTATTGTCATATTTTACTAGTATGACTTTGCTAAATGTATGTGCAAAATGTCAGCTCCAGCTACAATATTTAGCGAGTTATCTAAATTTTCTTTAAAAATGTTCTGAATCGTTTTTTCGACCTTCAAAAGCTTTCGATGCTATGATGGAGGTAAAGAAAATAATTTTTCCAATACGGGGATGAAACAAATAAATGTTGTTATGAAAATTTGCAGAGTTTCTAAAATTTTTTTTAAAAAAAAATCCTCCTGCGGACAGATCCGTATTATCTAGAGATCTGAGTTGAAAAGGATGTAATGAGGCTCTACTGTAATTAGTATGAGTACTGATAAATGAAATACCCGAATTAAAAAAAAGGGCAAAAAAATATTTTTTTTCCCCATGAGAGAAATTATAAGTGGTTGAGAGTTTATTCTAGAACTTTTAACAGAGCACATTCATCAGCTAGCAAAATTTTAATATCAAATAAAAATAAACAAAAAAAAAAAAAAAAAAAAAAATCAGCATTCTTCGGAATCAAAATTGAAAATATTTTGCTTTGACAAGAAAGGTATTTATGATTTAAGTAATGAATTAATAATTATAGACTTTAAGAAATTCTACATAAGAATTAATTATCCACTAATAATTAATAATGTCATACATTACTTTCTAGCGCAGCTAGCTTTTAAAAAATCATTTTTCGTATTTCCTATAATATTAAAAAACATCACAAAATAAGTATTCAGAATTCAAACTTGTTTTATGTTGTTGATCAATATATCCCCACACACCAATATACGTTTTATGTTTTTATTTTTATTTATTTTTCAAATTTGATTTAATTTCCTTTTATTTAAATGCCATTTCCAAAAAAATATTCCTTTCAGATTTAATTATGAATTAGTTTGCTAGATGGTGTAGCTTTATTTTTATTTTCCATCATTTTTAAATTTCGTTTCAAATTATGTTCTGTTTTCAGGATTTTTTTTTATAAACTTCTGATTTTATATTTTTTAATTGTATTTTTGATATTCCATGTAAGATATGCGGGTCTTTGATTATTGAATGGTTCTTTCAAGAGTTTAGCGTTCGCATTTTGGCAACGTTTCAAAATTGTTTTTCTACACATGAGAAGGTAGTATGGAGTTTTGCTACACTATTTTGACTCTTTTTTTTTAATGCTTTCTCAAGTATTTGTATAACTTGAAATAAAGCGTTCATGGGTTATTTCTAAATGAGTAAAATTAGTTTTTCTATACTTAATTTGCTTCATTTATGCAAATCTCTATATTTATGTTCATATCTTTGCATTCCTTGTACACGTGGAACATCATACTTGAAAATTTTTGATTTTTCTCTTGAGTTTTTTCTTTATATATATAATTTTCGCTTAGTTATTAGCTTTTAATTCTTAAAAGATTTAGTTTGGGGATTTTAAGTGGTTTTCTTTTTCTTTTTCATTTTTTTTTTTTTTTTGGATTTTAGTTCTCAGAATTTTTTTCAATTTATATTTTTGGTTTCATAACCATTTATTCATAATACATTTTGTAGATGCGGCTATATTATCCTATAATTTCCTAATAACCGAGCTTAACAGTTTAAAGCCTGTTGCAACATCAAATATATATGATTTTCCATTTTTCTGCTTTTTCAAGAAATTTTCGTTTTTTTAAAAAAAAATTTCAAATTTCATATATTTCAATTTCTCTAATACATGACTTATTTTTATCTACTTTACTTGAATAATAATTATATAATATATATAAACTCCAATACAACCAAGTCTTTATCAATTTAATCTTTTTTATGAATATCAGGGGTAATGAAAAAATCCCTTACGAGATAACCACAAATAAAAACCACAGAATTTTTTCTTCAACTTCTCATCTCTTCAGGATCTACAATGTTCTTCATGTTTACCTCTATTTCCCGCCTCGCAAAAACTCAATAACACGATAAAAAATAAAATGGAATTTTGTTGTTGTTCCCTCCCTCCTGATTCCCGATGGGAGGAGGGAGAAGCTTTTCATCTAAGAGTTGTGAAGCTCAAACTGTGATGGGAAAATCACACCATGCATGAAAATGGAAATGCCACAATACTCCCACGGTACGGAGATATAATTATTATTTTTAGAATTCTGCACTTAAAAAATCTGATCTTCAATGTTTGCTGATTTAAGGGGACTTAGTACTTTTGCACCTTCAAAAATTCGATTTTTGAAATTTGTTTTCAAAAAATAGTATTGAATATTAGAAGCATTTTAAAGCAAACCGCGTCAAAATCCGAATATTATTATGCCCTGTACAAAGAAAAATGTAAGTGTTTAAAGTGGCTTTTCTTTGTAATGCAATGTAAAGAAACCTCTTTTTTCAGTTTCTTATTTTCACACTTTCCCACAGGATTAAAAAAAAATCTTTTGCATGCAGAGCTTTAAAATTTTACATGAGTGTTGTACTTGTAAATCTTTATTCTGTGAACCTCAATTTTGTTAATAGGATTATTAGATTTTATTTTATAACATGATACATGAAAAAAAAGTTACTAAATACAAACTTGATAACTTTTTTAATTTTTCAATTTTTTTTAATGTAAGGTAAATTTAAAGTTTGAGGTTTACAGAATAAGGTCATTATTTAGCTTTAATTTGGTATAAGAATTATAGTTCTACTGTACATCTTTCAAAAGTTATCTTGTGGGTAACGTAAGGTAAGCTAATTTATTTTTTAAATTTTTGTACGCATATTTCATGTTGTTTAAGAAAATATATTAATTTAATAGCAAAACTTGACCCAATATTTTAAACTATACACTTTATTACACAAACTGGCAAAGTTTCAAATTGAAATGAGCAAAAATTGTTGATTTATGATGAATCGAAAAAAGTTTGTCAAAATGTTCTACTCGAAAGGTACTAAGTCCCCTTATATGTGATATATATAATACATACTATTGCATCGCATTCAATTTCTACATAAAAATTATTATAAAATTACCAAGTTTGAAGAAAAAATAAATTAATAAAATCCTAAAGAAATCTTTTAATCATTTATTCCAGATTGAAACTGATAAATTTTAGCTGGATTAAAAACTTAAAACTATTAATCACAATTCTCTCCATTTATTTGAAATGAAATGAATCAATGAAAATCACGGAAAGTTAATAAATAATATGCTTTTTTAACAAGTTTTCCCTCACAAATTTCTCTTAAATCCCTCCTCCAGCGATATATGCACATATACATCGATGTATAAATATTATTTCATTTAAGGAGAATCAATCCGAATTATAAAATTTAATAAGAGTAAAGCAAATCTGAAGAAGAATGTTAATTACGAACAATTTACACAAAAAACATTGCACTAAGAAAAAATTTATAATTAAACAGTAATCATTTTTTATCAAATAGAAAACTTGAAACTTCGGTCATTTTACATTTTCTTCAATTCACGAATAAGAACTCGTAAAAAGAAAAATTTGGAGAAAAGAGGCAATAAACAACCATTTTCAAGTTGGTATTTGTAAGACAAAAATTGATTGAATTTAGATTAAGTTTGATTGATTGATTGTTTATAATTAAAAAATAACGTCACACTTTGAGGCTAATTATTGACAGATTGTGCCAAATTTTAAGACAAGAAGTGACAAAGACGACACCTAAGCTGGTTCATCGATCTTCTAACTTCCACACCCCACCAAAGTGATGATTTTGAATTTCGATCGTGGCCGCGGTAGCTTAGTGGTCGCGAACTCGAGGCCGGTGGTTTTCGTCGAGTCATGGGTTCTAGTTCTGATGCCACTAAAGAGCCGTCGTGTAGCTGGGGCTGATGCACGTTAAATCTATCGAGGCTTAAAGTCCTCCCATTGGCGTTGTGTGAAAGTTTGAAGAAGAGGGAGGTGTCGTCCGCGTCATCTGACCGAGGCTCAGAACTACGAGGTCCGTCGCCAATAGCCCTCATGTTGCTTCTGATGCGACGTTAATAAAACCAATCAATCAATCGAGTTTCAATAGATTTAACGCACATTAGTCCCCCTGCACAACGTGTATTAAGTGGAATTAGGACTCGAACTAACGACACTGGCCATGAATTCAAGACTAGGAACTCTCGGATTACGTTTGAATAATCGAGTTCACGAAGGAAAACATTTGTAATTACGCACATGTACTATGTGCATGTGTGTGAACGACATACGTTCTAGAAAATTATTCAAAAGACAGATTGAGTAAATTGTCTGCTTCTCAAGAGCCTAACAAAAGATTGTATACACTACACTTTAATTTTAATAATAATAATAATTTAATACACTGATTTTTTTCTGCACCAATATGAGGTTGTAGATTCTACTTGAAAGTCACGATCTTATTTGTATTCATTTTTAAAAGCTCTTAATTGTTTTTGGATACAATGTCGTAAGACTGTTTTCATTCAATGTTAAAGGACAGAAAAATTCTACTTCATGAGATTTTCTAAGTTAAAAAAAATGAAAGAATCAATATTAATATATACTTGATATGCTTTATATGTGTGTCTTACAGTGTTATTAAAATCTTGAAACTATTTTTTTTCTTCATTTATATAGTTTTCCTGATTAACAATCACGTCAAAATTCCATTAGGCATTGCAAAATAGACGATGAAATAAGGAGAACACATATTTTTTGCAGGAAAAAAAAAAGACTGATAGAAACGATGATTGATAAATGAGAAAACTGTTATTTTAAAATAAGTTACATACAATATTGAAATTTCATATAAGTAATAGAACATAATTGTCTTATCAAGAAAAGGTGTCTCGATTTCGATTTCCATTCTTCAACATGAAATGAAGATAAATTTATTTCTGATGGATTCATACAGAAATAAATTGTTTAGTAAAATGTAATGTATATACACTAGTAAAGTCAAAATGAAATATTAATACAGTGAAAAACGCTTAACATGAAACAATTGGTTAAGGTGAAATAGTGTTGCAATTCCGACAAAATAGAATTACTTTAATCAGAAACATTTCGCTTCTCAGTCAAGGATTTTTTGCCATTTTTACCCCCGTTTGACCGAACTAAATAAACAATGGTTACTACCGTTGCTAGGTTACCCCTTGACTTTTGGATTGAGAGAGACCCTGACAATAAAAAAAAAAAAGTATTTTAATTTATTGGTCAGGTAGTTTTCGAATTTGATGATGGGTGTGTTGAAGTCGAAGAAATTTGTGTTGAACTCAACGAATTTTGTGTCAAAATCGGTAAATTTCGAGTTTTTTTTGTACTTCAAATAAATTTATTTTTTCATGTGTACGATGGCGGAGAAATCAGATCGAAAAGAAACAACAAAGGGAGAATAATTCAAACTGGCTTTGCTAATTTTATTTCAACTTGCGTTAACATCATTATTATTTTTTAATTATCTGTTCTCGAAAAATTAGAATTATTTAAAATGAATATTAATCAGCGCAAAGTAATCGTACTTTCGAATCTCAAGCTACACAGAAACATTTACTCCTTCAAAAAACGAAGATACCTTCTTCAAATTCCTAATGCATTTTTTTTTTCACAAAAGCAAGCATTCTAATGTACAAAAACGTACAAATGTACATTCTATAAAGTACAAAGAACAAAAATAATACAAATGGACCATTCTGCCATAAAAATCGATCATTAAATTACATATTAAAAAAAGTGCAAACGATAAAACAATAAATTAAATATACATCTTAGCAATATAAATATACCAAGCAAATTAAATTAATTATGAAAATCAAAATGTATAATAATGCCAAACTTTTGAACCTAACACCATATATCCTTTATTTTGTATCCTCACATTAATTTCTTATCATAAAAAAAATATTTTTTTATTAATGTAATTTTCTCAAAATAACAATGTGTTAGCACATATTTAGAAAATCAAGATATTTTTTCCCCAAAAAATATTTTATTAACCCTTTTTATTAAATATGTATAATTGACTGAAGTGTAAATATAGTATGTACCTACTAGAGTGACTTTGAGCTGGAAACTGATTTAATAATATTTGATACTTCAATACTATTGATGGGTTTTTCCTGTACGCACCGTTTTGCACGAAATTCTTTCAGCAGGGAAAAATATTTCCGTCTCCTCAGAATTTCGTGTTAAACATTTTTCACTCAAAATTATGGCATTGTTCCATTAAAAAAAGTATGTCGTTTTCTGATTCATTTTTATTCTTTAAGGCGGTTTTCGCCTAAAGCGAAAGTACCTGGTCGAAATTTCGAAAACATTCCAAACAGAAAATAGTTCAAATTTTCATATAAGTTTGCGACGTTGAAACACATACATCTATTTATGATGCGGTATTCTCAAAATTTAGAAACATTCCAAAAACGCATCATTTTTCACGCGAGTGCGTAAAGTTTAAAGGCCATTTAGCAGTGTAGTGTAAGACACGAAACATGGAATACTCCAAGAAAAAAAAAAGGGTTCGATTCAGATGGAAATGAGTGGTATAAAAATCATGATGCTCCCTAAAAGCTAAGCGAAGTCAGAATATAAAATTAACGATCGAGCGTCTTGTTATAAAGAAAAGTGTTCCAATACTTTAACACTAGCGAAGATAGCCTTAACATTATTGGCAGATTGCATAATTTAAGATGTTATAAACAATCAATTAACAATTTAAAAAAAAAAAGTTCATCTTACCGGCGGCATGAATCAACATTTTATCGTTTGTTAGGATGACTCATGTTTTCTCCCAGACGATAGGTATTGTACAGCCACGCGTTCTCTACAAATGAACAGTTCCGTTATTATTTCCCCATCCGGAAACTGGTGTTGAACCTTTTATCGGAAGAGCATCGTTATCCTGTGGGCGATGAACAAGAAGTGACAAAGAGGCCCAACGATTACGATGAGGTGTTCACGAGGCTTAACTATCAGCTTCCAGATAACATTTGGACGTGACGAAGAACACTCCTTCGAGAGGCTCCTCCCTCCCACCCCGGAGGGAATAGTCTGATAGGATGTATCCCCCCCCCCCATCTGCTGGGTGCAAATGGATGTTGCCTCCCCTCCCCGGTCGAGAAAACGAGGGAAGGTTTAAAAAGTAATCTTAGCAAATGAGGGTCTAGTGCTTTAACCTTTACAGAGCCTGCGGTCATTTACAAAGAAAAGAAAAATTGTTATGGGGATGAGGTTTTCGAAATTTCAACAGTGTGTCAAGTGTATTGCCAGGTTTCTTATTATATACAAACATTTTTTTTTTTAAAAAAACTTAATAACTTACGAGTAAGTAAAGCAGTAAATAAAATTAAAAATTGCTGTTGTTGCAGTGGCCTATGGTAGCTGAAAACCACAGATTTTGTAGCCATTACGTTAAGAGCGCAGTAAAAAAAGGATATGTTTTATAAGAAACTATATTCCAATATAAAATTCAAAAACTTTTGGTGAAATAGCTTAACAGCAAAAAATATTTTTTTATGGTAAGAAATTATGAAATAGTTTAAATTAAAGGATTAATCGCGTAGGTAAGAGGAAAAAAAATGTTACTCATATTATTCTTAATAGAAGCATATATTTTGACAATCATTTTCTTAAATTTCGATGGGATGGATACAGTTTCATTCAAAAACTACAACCTTGTATTAAAGTAGTAAAAGGGGGAGGACTTTCACGATATCAGCTGTGATTTGTTCTTATTAAAATGAATATTCCGTTTTATCTTTTTTTTGCTTTTTAATCAACTACTGTAAATTTGAAAGCTATTGATTTTCTATCACCACACACACACACACACACACACACACTCAAAACCATAGAATTATTCTGATACATATATTTGGAATAATACACTAAAATAAGAATACCTATTTTAGTAGAAAATGTGTGAGTTTTGAGACTTTTTTGAAATTTTTTTAAAGACATTTCTCTTTTAGGTTTCGCTTTTTTAAGTACCCCCTTTCCCCCCAATCTAGTAAAAATTAACGCGATAACATCCCATTTACCGGCACCGCGGATAAAGCTACTTCGATAAATCGTCATTTTGTTTTGCTAAGTTTCACTTCGTATTTTCTTGCCATTCGTCATATTTCTTATTAGTTCTATTGTAAATTAATTTTATTATGTATACGCGTTAATCCTATCGGGAAGGCAAAAAAGGAGAAGAAAAATAGATGGTGAATAAATGATTAGTTATTTTGGTAATACTTTTGAGCATGCGCGTATTATTATGTACGATACACATTACCATGTTACCTTGGTAACTTCGGGATAGTTGAGGTCCATGCTTACTAAACCGCGAGTGAAAAACCTCGCGAGCTTCAGAAATAATATAAATTGATCGAAAAATCAAACAGTCATTTGTCAGGATTAGTGTATCCCACTGTCCTAACCCTTTACCTGACCATTTCTGTATAATTATCAATGTTATTAACAAACTAATGATGTAAATCTTTAATTTGTATACATCCACATAGTGTAGACTCCGGTAGATTAAGTTTTCCGGCAATTTTTGCTTCTCTTGTCCCTTTTCGAATCCATTCGATAACAGTGAATTTTCACTCGATCAAATAAGTCTTTAGTTGATGTTTACACTTTTTCGACATTATTTTTTACTGTAACGGAAGTCACTTACGTAAGAAAAAAAAATCTTTATAATTCATGAAATTTGATCTATACAAAATGGTTGCATTTACAGATAATCTAACTGACTTCGATATCTAGAAAATAAACTTTAAATAATAATTCGAACAGTAACATTTTATTTTCCTAGAAATGGCAATTCATAAGTCGGGACGTCATCCAAACAAAAAATTAACCCGAATTTCACTACACGAAAAATAAGAAAGATGACATCGCAATGTCAAGAAGTGATATTACAACAGATTACTTACAGAGGGAACCACAGTACAACTGCCTACAAAATAAACTCGCATGTAAAAGGGAGTCATCTGTTCTAGTAAGTGCAAAAGTATATTTATAACAAGCCAAGTTTACTCGTTTGCTGGCTTTTATTGGAAATAAAACCGAGTCCATATTATTAATTCGATTTAGAGTGCTGTGTATGTGAATGGTGGTGGAATATAATGACGAATGAGCCAGATGTGGCCATTCGACAAAAAAAAAAAAAAAAAAAAAAACAAAATGTGACGGTGATCTAAACGTTTGAAAATTGGAAAAAGGTAAAATTTAAGAGACAAGAAGGGTCAAAAATAAAGAAGAATCCATGGATCAGGGGAGGGGTCACCAGTATTTATCAAAATCAGTAATCCCCAAGGGAAAGAGTAATCATAGACATAATAAAGTAAGAAAAAAATCGATACAAAAATACCATTTGTCGATTAAAAATTAACCCTTATTTGAAAATAACTTAAAATTTAAGTAAAACGTCTTTATTTTTGTTCGCGCATTCCCTTTTCCCAATTTACGATGTGTCAAAATGACCTTGTTTAAGGTTGTTTCATCTAACTGTTTTGTCGTCTGGGAAACATCCTGAGCGCTAAACGAGGCCTTAGTGTACAAAGCAATATGAGAATTTAAATTTTTCCTTTAACCGCAGATTAAAATAAACCACTATATATATATATATATTTAAAAAAAAAGAAGTCTGCCTTGTTGCATTTAGAAAGCAATTAGGTAGTGAGTATTTTAATAACATTTATTCAATATTTTTCTCTTTTTCTCTCGCTTCTCTAAAATTCTGAATGAACATATTAATAAAATGTAGCATTTTTTCTATAATTAATGAGCAGCTAAATGTTTTGCTAAATTTCTGCTTAGAAATTAAGATTAGTCATTTATTCGGTTTATTCATTTATTTTAAAGATAAGTTGAGCCTATGAGTTTTGAAACACTATTGTATAATATTGGTTTGTATTAAAAAAAAAAAAAAAAAGGAACAAAAGTAAGTTATAAAACTCGAATGCTAAGAATTCTATTAAAATATTAATGCTAAAACAGCGATGGTCATCTACATTGACTTTGGAAGCCACCACTGGCATGCCCAGGAATTAATTTTGAGAGGTGCACATCGTCATTGCCATGAGAGTAGCAAATATGTAGTTTAGAATTATCATTGGTAAAAAGTAAACAATACACTATACCAATCTTATTTCTCTTATTTAAAACTGATTACGAACTGATATAATTTTATCAAGTTATACAAAGTACGAAAATGATAAATCATTAAAAAAATATTTAAGATACTATGGGAATAAAATTTTCATTTTTGGAGGTTGTATTCTATATAAGGATGCATTCCCCCCATCCCTTTCTCGGCTTCAAACACTGACCCAGTCTTTCAGAGACAGCAGATACTTTTTTTTAAAATTCTTTTCTCAGAAATTGGCTTAGTTGGGTTCCTTTTTTCACTTTGTGATGAAAAAAACCTAAGCACAAGGAGAAAAAAAAATTCTGATGTTTAAAATTTAGAACTTCTATGATAATATAATAAAATTTACCATTTGGAATATATGACAGAGCCATTTATTCAGCGTTACCTGAAGGAAATTATAAGACTTCCTCAGATTACATTTCCTTATCATCCAAGATGACGTAATTTTGTGAAGACAAAACAGTAGTTCGACTACTAAATTTTGGAAATCAGATTCAGGAACAAAAATATTCAAAAACTAAAGAGTGTGCGTAGAGACTAATCTCCGTTTCCGGAACTTTTTTTTTCATGTAAACAAGTGTTTGTATTCAACACTTGAATTTATTAAAATAAGCATCGGTCAGTTTTAACTGATTTTCATTTTAACTGAGCTTTTGTGAACTGTCCAATCAAGTTTTCTACTAAAGTATTGGTGAAACATCCATAAGCCAATCTAAGTATTAAAGATTTTCTTCACAAAAGTATTGGATAGAATCTCAGAACAATATTTTTAGTTATTTTTAATGTTTTTGAATAACAATGTCCAGTTTCTAAACTAACAAGAACTTAAATAAAATTATTATTTTTAGACATTGAACAGTATAAGTTTATTAATAAATTTGTAAAAAGAGACGAAATAAAATAATTGTTTTCGAACTCTGAATAATTTTAGTTTACCACGTTTTATTCGCACAAAGCCGTAAATGGCTCACGAACCAGCAATGACCATTTTTGTCTTGCAACATAAAATATTAATAACAATACTTGAAAAAACTCATTTCACATGTGGTACTTATAAAGATATATTTTGTACACAGCAATTTTGAAGAAAATAAAATAGTACGGCTCATTCTATTGATAAGTGGCCACTGTAATCGAATGGTCATAGTTGTGAACTCATGGCCGGCGTGGCTTCCGTCGAGTCTACGGTTCGAATTCTGATGCCGCCGTGAAATGGAGCTGATTCTCATTAAATATGTCGAGGCTGCAAGTCCTTTCGTTTGTGTCGTGTGGAAGTTTGGAGAGGTAAGTGCCAACTCAGCTGTAGTCTTCGTTACTTGACCGAGGTCCGTCACCAATAGCCCTCGTGTTGCTACTGAATGTGCCGTTAATAAACTATCAATCGATCACTATCTTTGATAAAAAGTGAAAGATTCTTCAATTTTGTCCCTTATAATCTAAATTTTAATCATGCGATAATTTTTTATTATATTTTACACTTTGACTTAACCTTATTTTTAAAAATCTTTGGAGAAGCCATTCGACAGTCGAATTATTTAAATTTTTAATAATTTCGAATTATGTTCATTAAGTCAGAGAGTAATTGTATCGTTTCTTGATGGCGCCAATACAAAATCGATCCAGTTCTAGATAGCAAAAACAAAAATTAAGTATAACGAATGCAACAAAAAACCTAACCAAATCATTTGGAATTACAAGCTTAAGACAAAAACAACTTCACAAAAACTGGATACTGAACCTTAAGCAAAAAAAAAAAAAAAAAAAAACCTTGATAAAGGCATCCTCAAAATGTCGTAAAAAACATTCCCTGTATTGTTGAATGTATTTCTGGTTCGCCGAATGTCAAAAGGAATTTGGTCCCTTTGTTGCAACCTATTATTGTGCAGACACAGTACAAAAAACAAGCATCCCCGAATTGCAAGCACAATCCCCACAAAATACGTAATTGGAACTTCCCCAGGCAAGGGGAGGGCCCGCCCCCTTTCACTGGTGATGGACAGTGACAAGGAGCTCTTTTCTTGTTCCCATTTGTTGGGGGAAATGATATGAATAGTCGCGGAGAACACATGTGTCCTCCGGAAAGAACAACATTCGAAGATGAAAACAGGGACAAGTGACATGAGCTTCGAAACCGAGCCTCCAGTTGCAATAATAACAGAGTGTAGTTCTTCAGAGGGTTGTCACTGGGAGGAATGGGTGCTGCAGCAGATGTAGACGGTCGTTTGTCAAAAAGGAAGCATATTTCACTCAATAAAAGTCGGAAATATGCATGTATCGTCTGAC
>BMAW01058991.1:119242-140436 GCA_019974015.1 Nephila pilipes | reverse complement strand
TTCTGGTCCGATCGACTTAAAATTTTGACACGTTTCAAGCAAAGGTTCGTACTCTAGAAAGACCTGGTTACTGGTTTACTACGAGCGCCATCTCTGGGTTAGTCTCGGGAGTTATTGATTGATGTGTTATAAGCAATAATCTAGCTTTGAGAAGAAAAATTTAATGAAATTCCAAGATTTAACATTATTCTCGGAAATTCGTGGTGGCATGTTGGGAAGATTGGGAATCTTAATAAATATTGATTGATTGGTTTAATAAAAACGTCACACTGGAAGCAACACGAGGGCTATTGACGACGGACCGACCTCGTAATTTTGAACCTCGGTCAAGTGACGAGGACGACACCTGAGCTGGCACCCCCTTCTTTTAACTTCAACACCATGTCATGGGAAGTCTTCAGGCCTTGACAGATTAAACTCGCATCAGCCCCAGATACACGGCGGGTTTTTAGTGGCATCAAGACTCAAACCCAAGACTCGACGAAAACCGCCAGCCGCGAGTCCTCGTCCATGACCACTAGGCAGACACAACCACCTGAATAAATATTGTAGTGAGCTACGAAAATTTTTAAATATAAGCTTTGTGGATCGAGTCGGAACATACGCCCACACACAAGGATTCGCTCATATATTAGTCGATGAGGTGTTAGGAACAAATAATAATGTACCTGTATTAGTTTAGTTTAGTTTTTATTAACGTCGCACTAGAAGCAACACGAGGGCTATTGGCGACGGACCTCGTAATTTTGAACCATGGTCAAGTGACGAGGACGACACCTGAGCTGGCACCCCCCTCTCCTAACATCCACACCACGCCAACGGGAGGACTTTGGGCCCTGAACAGATTTAACCTGCATCAGCCCCGGCTACACGGCGGGTCTTTGGTGGCCAAGGATCGAACCCGCGACTGAACGAAAACCGCCAGCCGCTATCCACGACCTTGACCACTAGGCTACCGCGGCCCCAATGTACCTGTATATCTACTGTTAATGCGGATCGATCTCGCTTAAAAGACATTTGAAACTGTTCATTGAAACCTGTTCGATTACTGTTTGTATAAATCAAGGTTTTCAGCATGCTCTTGCGAAGGTTTCGTTTTTGCACAGGGTAAGAGTTTGGTCCTGATTGTACCCCAAAATTAGTCTTGGATCAAAAACATCCTCTTAGATTCCAAAATCTACCAGAACCATTGAACTAACGTATGTGTTGTAACCACACGAAATCACATAAATACTGAAAGGTTTTTAAATCTCAAAAAAGGAAAATTTAGACACAATACCACAAACACAATTTTCTTTTCCTTGAAAGTCAGCTACCAATACCAGTGCAGGAATCCTTTGATAACCAACAATTTGTATAACACAGAACCGTTTAAGCTTCTTTTTGCGGTTTTCTCCAAACTATGATAATGATGCTTATTAGTATGTTATGTAGAAAAATTTAATTTATCTTTCTTGACAAAGTAATAGTGACCTACAACACGTATTTTGTTTTTATTTTGCTTAACATTACACTAGTAGTCAAAACCTATTTTTTTTAACAAGTTATGGTTTTTTTTATTTTTTTAATTGATATTTTATCAGTTAAAAAGTACGTAAATCATTAAAAAACACACTCATAAAATTACAGTAGCTTTTGACAAAAATATTTTTATCGAAGTATTTTTAGATAAGTATAAATTTACAGAGTTTCATTTTGTTTCCAAAAAAACATGCAGTTAAGTTCAAAGTTTTATCATAAATACAATCAATTTTGAATTTACTTTTGTATTACAAATTAATGGAAGTATAAATATAAAATTAGGATTCTACATATATTATTTATGCATGTGTTTATATTTTGATGAAATAGATAAATGTTTTCTTAAGACTGTCTTCGACTAACATTAAAGACCCAGTTCAAAACTTCGAACACAAGCAGAAACATGGATCCATTTATGATGCAGTATTCTTAAAATTTAGGAACATTCAAAAAATACACAGTTTCTCACATGAATACGAAAAGCCATTTAGAATTAATACAGATAGAAATGTATGAGTAGTATCAGCCAGAAAAAAAATCTGAAAAGGGAAACAAGATTAATATGGGAAAGAACACACAAACTAGTTTTTTTAACAAAACAATTTTCAAAATCACATTTGTTAGTAGAAAGAAATACAGTTTATATCAGAGTAGAAGGTAAATTTCATTTAATTTCAGTGAAAGATCAGCTTGAATAAAAGTAAATTAAATTTATAAAACAATGCAAAACAATTTTTAAATCGAAATAATGTCATGAAAAGAATAATTTTTTAACAATACTAACATAGTTCTGCACTTAGCAATTTTAACAACCACGCTTGTGGCTCATTAAAAATTAATTAAGATATTATTTAAATTTGGGCCTCATTAAAAAACGTTCATGCTTCGCGCTGGGTTGTTATATTTTTCAATTCATCCGTGCGAAAAACAAGTATACTAGTTAGTCTTCTATAAAAATCAAAGGACATCAGCTCTTGATGGTAACTCTTTCTCGCATCAATTATTAGGCTCATCAATCTCGCGAAACGATTATTTTCTTTCATCACTCTATTGCAAGCATGTCAAACTCACGGCTTACAATTCAAGCCCTTGCATTTAGTATGCTTTTATTGAAACCAGGTGGTAGAAAAATTAAACGAAACATTTCATACGAACATCCAAATTTCTAAGAAAAGTGGGAATTATGATATTTTTGCGGTGACATAAATGATTAAGTAGCGTGTTTGATATGTAATGCTATTAGTATACCTAAATTAAGTAACACAAAAAGTCCCTATGAATAATATAAACACTACACCACAAATCGCTAGGAACATTACTTCTGCTACTAGGGCGTCCATTTAGGGGGGGGGGGTGCGGCGAATGCTATGCGCCTGGGCTCCATGGGGTGAAGTGCGGCTCCAACATGATCAAGAATTAAAATATTTGCTCACTTTTGCTCAGAAAAACTTGACAATATTCCTATCGTTATCAGTATGACGTTAAGTTCATTTTATCGTAAACGTTATTATAGTAGATCTATGTGAATTTCGACAATCTTCAAACTAATTCTTGATGATGCGAATGGTTAGTTTTTGTTATTTGATTCGAGGAACTTCCGAGTATGTGTATATATTCCCCCTTAAACTGAATTTTTAGTCAAGCATGTGTCCAGAACGCATAAATACTCTTGGTATATAAGCATCGAAAAAGAAATCTCATTTAAAAAAAAAAAAAAAATCCGAAGTAATTAATGTATTGTGACGCTGGGATATTCGCGATTTTCTCTTCACTAACCTTGAGGACTTTAATTGAGACTGATTGCATGAAATAACAATTTCTTCCCAACCAAAATAAAACGTTATTATATTTAGATGCAGGTGGAAATAAAGTGAAGTGAGTCAGATGTAATGATATATAAGTAAAGCGAAATTTAGAGGATACATGAAGAGTGTGGTTAACTCTGAGCATATTTCTTTCAAGAGGCCGATATTATCAAGAGTAGTTACTGGCTATAGCTGTCGCAGAGGATTGGACGGATAAAAGGAACCCCAACAGGAAGAGCTTGGTAAGAGCGTATTATTTCAATAATATTTGAATTGGTGGGGTAATCTTAGAATTCCAAAGAGAGCTATAACCCACTAAATATTATATTATAGTAAATGATAAATAAATAATTGAGTTGGAGCAGAATTACGTGCTTTGAATCAGTGTTATTGACTTTTAGAGTAAATTGTACTTACTTATACTATGACACAAGAGTCGGATAGAAGTAATAGATCGTTACAGTACCAGCAAAAACAAAATCACGCATTAAATAAACAAATGCATTAGTAACATATGTTCGTATTTGTAATTTTTTTTTTTTACTTTGCAAAAAAAATCAGGAATCCAAATGGTTTTTTGCACCCAGGTCCCTTTATGGAGAAGGTCAACATTGTCTGCTATGAAAGTAAATTAAGAAATGGAAAACTACGCCCGTTGTTACATATAATGCAGCTCACTTACTTTTTATAAGAATGAAATTGACCCGCGGCTGGAAATGAATTTCACACGTTCTCATCTATCTCCAATCTCTCTATCAGATAATTTTCTATTCATAACACTTCTTACATAGGAAAGTTAATTATCATAAGTCGTGCGTCCTTGTCAAGGACAGATTTTCAATTCAAATAACGCAATAAAGTAGCCCAAAACGTTAATTGAAAGGAAAAAAGACACTAGAATCCGTTACAAAGGTTTAATCAGATATACGTTTTTATTTTAAGATGCATAAAAGAAAAAGATGTTTTTCTTAAAAATTGATCATGGAAATCATTAAATTCCTCATCTAATGCATGGCTGTTGAGTGTAGTCCTGAGGCTTGCAGTGTTGCAAGTTATGAAGATTTGAGTTTTGAGGAATTCAATAACTTGTTAATATTTATACCGCTATCCATATATAAGGATCCTCACCCTATTTTTTTGGCTAAAAGGGTTTTTTTATGTACATTAAAATAATGTGTATTCTAAAATTCAATAAAAATATTTAAGATTATTTTATGTTCCAGAAATTCTCATAACGAGTCATTCAATTTATTCCATTTTCAGGCTCTCACGAAATTCAATATCAACCGCAGTAATTCCCAGCTGCTGAGGCACATATTTTTTCTCAGTTCGGAATTCCACAAAGTCTGCCGAAAAAGAATTCTTCGGAGCAAACACGCTTCAGCAATCCAAAAAGACCCCCTCCCAACAGGCTGGTTCGAAACCCCAACTTTCAAGAGAATGACCTCTGCTCCAGCAAACTATATTTTCTCTTTCGCCAAAACATTCTGGTTGGTTGCTAACACCCCTCCCTTTCCCCATTCACTTGAACATGGGGTGTTTCGTTCTCGTGTGCATCTCACTCCATCCCCCCTCCAATACCATTTTTATTTATTTAGTTCTTTTTTAGAATGTTCCGTGCAAGAACTCTCTTCTTCCACTCATTTAACCGCAGAGGCAGGAAGCCCGGACGCTTGTTAAAAACGATGCAGTTTGATTTACTCCAAAACAGGGGGCGGGGCTGTGTGGGCCCCGGGGCCCAAAAGGCCATAACCCTCGCCTCCAAATAAGCGACCATCACCGCTGGGTACTTTACGAGGCTTTAAATCTGGCAACAGCCGGCTCATAAACCCTGACATTTGGAAGATCGTTATTTCTCGCATGCCCTCCCCCTTCACTGAACAAGAAGCAAGTTATTCCATGGCATAAAGAAGAAAAAAAGACCGCCATCTCTCCCTTAAACTGTAACTAATCCGAATTTCCTCCTTACTCATGTAATGTGATCTTTAGGAGGAAATGATCACATTCTTTTTTGATGGGGGAGGGCGCTTTCGTTAAGCCAGAGCCTTTTTCAACTTGTTAAAGATAATTTCGTACCACTTTTCTTATTCCTGTGGGTTACACAGAGGCCTTTTGATACGATAGAGAAATGGTAATTTGATCCAAGTTGGCTGCTACTTTAAATTGTCTTTGGAAAATAGCGAAATAAAATGATAGGGCCTATTAAATACTTGTTTGCGATGATTTGGATGTCTAGTATTGACTGAGGTAATTTTGTCCAGACTGGATTACACGAGATTAAATTAAAGACTTTAATCAATTCAATTATTATTTTAATACTCTGAATATGTTTTGTTGTTAAAGTTTTGTAACGGAAACATTCTTTTTATTTTGATTTGGGTGTTTATTAACGTCCCACTTGGAAGCAACACGAGGGTCAACCATTTGAACCTTGGACCTCGTCATTTTGAACTTCGGTCAAGAGATGAAGTCTACTAAGATGGCATCTCCATCTCCTAATTTCCATGCCGCGCCAACGGTAGGATTTGGGGCATCGACCAGGTTTAAAGCGATCAGCCCTATAACTGGGCAGGTCTTTATTGACATCAGGACTCGAACCTACAGTTTGACGAAAACAACACCGTCCGCGACACGACCACTAGATTTTCAAGGCCACTATATTCTTTTTAGAAGTTAAGTTATTGTTAATTAACTAAACCATTAACAATGTAATTTAGTACCCTTTCAACCATTTACAGACCCGTGTGGTGACCGGGGATGACAAAATAGTCTCACTGTAGCTCATGCATGTCGTAAAGGGCGACTAAAATGGGTACCCAGCGTCTGGGAGTATAGCCGGGCACCCTGTCCATGGGGATTATATCAGGGGACCTGAGGGACTTATCTTCTTCAAGTTTGTACGGGCATCATGACCTCGAGGCATCCCAGCGACATTTCTCTTTCCTATGTGGTTTACTGTCTTTGGTAAATACGGGTGACACGTCCCTGAGATACCCTAGCGATCCTTCTTCATTTTCGACCCTCTTTCTTGTCAACCAATTTTTGTCTCTTTTCAATTTCTTCAAATCTGGACCACAGTTAAATCTTGTTTGGCACAGCATAGCTATATCTGGCTCTTGCGCCAATAAACTTTACACTCACTCACTCATGGAGCTCACTCACTCACTCACTCATGGAGCTGAGCTCACTCACTCACTCACTCATGGAGCTCACTTTTTGACATTACATCGGTTTTTTCCAGCCCAAAACTGCGTTTTGGTTATTGAATATTTCTATTTAGAGTAATTTATATTTAAAATTTCATGTCAAAAACTGAAAACATGACATGTAGGGGGGGATGATGCGTGTTAAATCTGATCGAAGTCCCATGTCTTCGCATGGCGTGGAGGTTTGGGAAGGAAATTTCCTGCTCAGGTGTTATCCTCTCTACTTAACCGATATTCGAAATTACGAGATTCGTCGCTAATAGCACTCGAGTTGCTTTTTAGCATGTTGTTGATGAACAGTTACTACTAATTCTATCTATCTTAATTGATTCAAATTGTAACGATCTTACAAAATTTTTGAAAAATTTCTCATTTTCAAGCAATTTGACATTTTTATTGGGTCTTCCGTGTTGTGTTCTACTTGTACTCACAATATCAGAGCACATTAATGAAACGCACACACACATGACATTTTTTAACTCAGACACATCACATTAGTACAATATGACTCTTCGTTTCCATTTAATTTTTCGATTTGTCAAGATTCTTCCCAGGTTTATGAAATACCAAAGCACATTTTTTTTAAATGGAGGGAGACACGTTTTTTGATAAAATTGTTCTTGATTGGAAATGACGCTTGAAAGTCAATCGAGCTTTTCGACTATTAATTTTTTTAAAAAAAATATTACACCATTGTGTAACGAATGGCTTAAACCAGCTGTGCAACATTTTTTCAATTTATGGCACCCTCTTTTGAAACTAAGGTTTTCCCACGGCGCTCAACCTTTGTAAAAGCACGAATAACCACATGCAAGAAATAAAACGAGATTCCGCGACCCTCTTGTGAAGAGCCACTTTGGGAACCATTGGCTTACACGTAGAAAACATAAAAAATACATAAGGATCTAACTCTTAAGATTCTTCAGGCACTATTAAAACATCTCAGAATGAGCAATATAAATCAGACAATAATTTTCAACACTAATTTCATTTCAAACTCGGTAAGATCACGAAGCTTTGAATTGAATCATGTCCCATACCCATCAAGCGATACAGCACAAACAAAAAAAAACCCTAAATGAAAATTAATGGTTTGTCATAATTTTCCTAACAGCCAACATCTGCTAGGGAGCGGACACATGAGATCATAAAACAACGTTTTTCTTCCAACGGAACCGAAGGCGCGAATCCGCCTCATAACATATGTCCCAAAGCAGTCCTTACACCGGCATAAATCACTCGTTGCCATTCCTGATCTGCTAAATCTTTGCCGTGAGACAACTTTTACGAGCGACAAGCAGAGGCGCCGCACCAGCTCGCATCGCCCACTTGCCTTGACTCTTGAACTCGGACCGATTTCCATATTCATGACTCTAACATAGCGTGCAGCTTCAAATGCTATTAAAACAGGAGATAATCATAACTTTCATAGCAGGCACGGTTTGTGCCTGGAACTTCATTATAATGTTTCTGTGGGGATTAAAAGAAATGCAAAAAGGGTTCCTGTCGCTCGATGATGATAAATGTGTGACACACTGGTACTGTGGTGCAACTATGATTTGCAGTGCCCCAGGCGATTGGGGACATTTAAAAAACTTGATTCGGACAAGTAGTGCATGTAAGTGCCGAATTTCTAGACAGCAACGTATATGAATAAAAAAAAATGTTTAAGTTTAGTGCATTTAATTATAATTCAAATGTATTTAAGTTAGTACCCGTTGAAACCTTTGTAATGTATCCTCTCCTGACTTTTAATACAGTCACGGTCATGGCCACGAACTGGGTGGCTCAATTTTCGTTCTGTGAAGTGATGGGGATTGGTGCAAATTGAGGGGGCATGGTTACATACTGCGGGCAACTTTTTAAAATTAGGAATTGATTAGAAAAAGTTTGCATTCACTTTAAATGAACTCACAAAATTTGTATTTAAGAAGAACATGCACTTAATTTTCACAAACAGATTATTTAAAATTAAATTTTTTGTTTCAAAGTATTTTAAGATTTTAAACTTTCCGCAACGTCTACGAATTTTAACATTTTTTAAGCATTTTTCTCTCTCAATTTCTTAGAAGTATGTCTCATCTTTTTGTATACGGGATTAGTTGTACTAGTGTTATTTACATTTTTACAATTTTTTTTTCTGTTAGACACAATGAAGAGCAGAACTAAAAAAAAAAATTATTCTATAAATCCTTACCTCAGAACAAAATTATCAAACATATGCAAGAAAAAAAAAACCTTTAGCGTTTTAAGTAAATGACGGTCATGAAAAAAAAAAAAAAAAGGACTGAGAAAAAGCAGCACAAAGTTTTGATGGCTAATAAAATGAATTGGTACAGCGTTAAAGAAAATTTAAGTAACTTATTAAATTACTATAAAGTTTTGTACATGTATTTAGAAACATCATGTTATTAAAATATGGTAGTAAAAAATGTTTTTCAATATTTTGGTCCTTTTCATGGTACTGACTCCCTTTACATGGAACTTAGTCTTGTCGTGCTATGGTGTGGAAATCAGGAGAATGAGATATAAGCTCAAATGTCGTCCTTGTCACTTGATTATGATTCAGAATTATGACATCCGTTGCAATATTCCTCAAACGGGCGTATAATAATCATGCCGAACTTGAATCATGCAAAATATATCTTTGCGACCCAATAACTATAACACTAAACTGCAAAATTTTTAATATCTTTGCTAGATTCTTAAAGTTTACAATTAGGCAAAATTATTGAAAGGATCCACAAAATTCGGAAATGTGTGCATAACTAAATTCGTACTGAACAGACACACTTCTTTCCAACCAATAATATCAAATATTTTTGCTGTCGATAGTAAAAAAATATTTACCTACGGTTTTAATTCTTCTACTGCCTATGACGGTGTGCCTAACATTAAACATCCCACTCTTTGGTAGAACAAGAAAAATAATTTTTTTACTGTAATTTGAGCAATTATTCTGTGTCTGGTAAATTAAAGTTCAAGAAAGTTACTGTTTTTTTTTTTTTTTTTTTTTAAAAATTGAGTTAATAATTCCACATCTGTTTTAGACCATTGCATTCGATATGACTTTATCGAAAAGAAGTGGCAGTAAAAAAAACCGAATGAAAAATTTTGATGGACATCGGTATTTCAAAGAGAAATGCGAATTGGAATACATTTTCAGAGATGCAGGAGATAAAATAATCTGCTTGAAATGTACGAGCATTAATGCTGTTAGTGTACCAAAGTTATCAATCGTGAAACGTCAACTCAAACACAAAATCAGTGACACATATGACGAGTGCTCTTGCTACGAAGGTAAATTAAGAAAAGTAACAAACAAAAAAAAAAAAAATTGAAGTTGGCTTTGCAAATTTCTTTTTAACAAGTGCTTGAGGTTTTTTTTTTCCTTTTTTCTTTTATTAAGTTCTTGAGAAAGGAAAATTATTCAAAATGAATATAATTAGCGTGAAGTAAGCGTACTTCCGGGCCCTACGCTCCACATATTAAAACCTTCTATTAACATATGCAAACATGTTTTTGAAAGCGGCTGCAACAAAAATGCGTGGGGTAAAAATAAAGCACACATGGCGCTAGGTTCAAAAGACTAACATTAGAATACGTTATGATTGAAATAAATACATTTAGTTTGCTAAAGGTACATTTACATTGCTATGATATTTAGTATTGCGTCGTCTGCTTTTTGTTGTCGAACAGGATATTGTGTACATAAACAATTTATCGTTTACTCTTATATCAATATTCAATTTATTAACTGATTTTTATGACATAATCGTGGCCCTTTTGATTTTTTTTTTTTTTTTGGTTAACATAAGAAACATTTTTGTTCTTTAGAATGTTTTGATTGAGAAAATACAAATGCTTTATAAATTTGAAGAAGAAATTTTCTTTATTTGATAATAATTGTTTATGTGTAGTTTGAAGTACGCTTACTTTACTCTAAATAATAATAATTTTGAATAATTCTACTTTTTCGAGACGATAACAGAAATGGGGAGGGGGATGGACACGTAAGCACATGTTAAAATAAAATTTGAAAAGTCTTTTTATAAAATGCTACCTTCAATTAGTTTTATTCGAATCAGCATATATAATTTCTAACGCAAAAACGATCATGTACGAATTCTTTCTGCATAAACAGTAATTGTAATCTTATTCTAAAAAATCACATATCAATTTTTATTTTTTTACGCATATGAAGCCTTTATTTTTGTTATTTAATTTACTAACAATTTTATGTATGATAGATATGATAATTTCATTATAATAATTCAGTTATTTATCATTATATCATGTATTTTGTGCTATTCCAATTTATATAATGTATCATAATAAATGGTGAAATGATGGCAAATAATAATTTTATTGCACGAAATTTGTTTTAGGACCCCATTTTTCATTTTTAAATCTAACTCTGTTTTTGTTCGGGGAGGCCATGATTGGAGGTATGTTCTGTATAAAAATAAATAAAAAACTTAATGACATATTTATTTTAATAGAACTTTGCATTAATTCCTTTTACTAGTATATAGATTCTCTAACCGGTTTCCTTCTCCGAGGTGAAGCGTCACTTGACCGTGGTTCAAAATTACGAGGTCCGTCGCCAATAGCCCTCGTGTTGCTTCTAGTGCGACGTTAATATAAACTAAACTCCGAGGTGAAAAGTCTCAAATAATAATCTTTTTAATCAGTTTCGCCTCTCTTATGCTTTATTTTACAAGCTTTATTGATCCTTTTCAGGTTAAAATGGAATAAACCAGCAATTTGAAAACGAAGCACTTATGTCTGCAGGCTAGAATGTTTTAGTTCGCTAACTTTCAATTTACCGATTGGCTGTCTGCCGTTCCAGTCAAAACAAACAAACGAGCAACAGCAGATGAAACACTGATTGGCTCACGCATAGAGCGTGAATAAAAATCAAAAACAGGGGGAGGAAGGGGGGGGGAATGCTACGGTTATAGCAGGAGACACCTATCACATTTATTCGTTTTTACGATTTAAGGAGAATGAAAATGTTGCGCGCTGGTAAGCGAATCGAGGGTTAAAAGAAAAAGGTGTTTTTAGATAGAAAAACATAAAAATTGGTATTTGTTATTTTTCAGATGCTGTGAGAAACAGACGGCATAAATTTGGTTAACAAAATTATTATTTTATACATCATTACGGATTTTGAAAAATTTTTTGGTCAAACACACATAAGAATCTTATACAGTTTAGAAAATAATGGATTTAAGTAGTTTGTTATTTCACGGAATTTTCTGCATCAGAATTCAGCGAAATTCGGTTTTAAATAATGCCAACGGAGTAAAATGCAGCGTTAAGTTCTAGTCAATGGAATTAAAAAAAAAGAGGTTAAGATGTATTTAAATAGGGTTGTTAATTAGTTACGAATAGTTTAAAAAAAAAAACGTTTAATCAATATTACGTATGGAAGAAACTCAAGTGAATAATCATTGACGAACAATGAATTTAAGTGGACAAATCACAGTGTTGCAGTCATCATGAAAATTATTGAGATAGTTAAAAAGAATAATCTACATAAAAAAAATGTAATTAAAATTTTAAGCGAAATGCAAAATATTTATTTAAAAAAATTAACTAAGCATTTCGCCATTATTTATTGTAACATCAGTAATAATTCTTTATTTTTGTAAAAATTAATAAATTATTGGATTTTGAAACAGATATAATCAAGATTTAATACCTTTTAGAAAATAACGATTTTTTTTCTTGTAAAAATTTGGTTTCACAAAAGATACTAAAACTGTTTACAGAAAACGATATCGTGTTATGCTTTCGTCAGAGGATTTTTAATATAAAAAAAAAATCGTTAATGATGCATTTTAATGCGATAGTTTGTTAAGAATAATCCCAAGAGTTAGAAAAAAATAACTTCAGAATCATTATATATGAATGCAATTTAAGTGAATAACAAGTGTAGAAATAATGAAATTAATTAGACAAATCACATTGACGAGAATCTTTATGAGAAATAACGAAAAAGACAAAAAGAACAATTTGGTGTTAATGGAATTTTTTAAGAAATTTTTTTGTGATGTATTGAAATATGGTATTTCAGAATTCTTAAGAAAAAAAAAACATTTTAAAATATTATTATATATGAATGGAATTTAAGTGAATAACAATTGTAGGAATAATGAAATGGACAAATCATATTATAAAGAAATTATCACGAGAAGAATCATCATATTGATAAAAAATCATCACGATTTATAAGCGAAATGCAAATAACTTATTACTGCATTCAGTTATCTATAGAATATTGTTATTTACAGAAAACAATTTGGTTTTCAGTCAATGGAATTTTTAAAAAAATCGTTTGTGCTCCATTTAAATATGGAAGTTAGTTAAGAATAATTTAGAAAAACAAAAACCACACACACAAAGCATTATTATGCATGAATGAAATTTAAGTGAATAACAATTGTAGGAATAATGAAATTATTGGACAAATCACAGTAATAAAGAATCATCATGTTAAGTAATGATCAAGATACAAGAAAGCATCAATATTAAAAAAAAATGTCATTAAAATTATGTGTGAAATGTAAATAATTTGATACAGAATTTTTATTCCATTTAACTGTCATTACTCATTGGAACATTGGTAGTTATTTTTTTATTTTTTCAAAGAAATTTATAAAGTCAAAATAAGAAAAACAACCACCCAAATTCAAAAAGTTTCTTTTGTATTCCGGATTCTGATATTGTATAATTTAATGTCTAAAAGGGTGTGAAAAAAATTAAGATCAATATGTCTAGACATGATGTTTTTTCCTTTGCACAGTAAAAAATATGTAGGCCATATATACACAAGGGTGCATTAAACATATGCTGAGAAAAGAAGGAAAAAGATTATATTTTAAATAATTTTACTTGGCTGCTTTAAATGCATAAAATTATCTTTCTATACAGAAATAAAATATTTTTGTATCATATTAGGTTTGTTATATTTTAACAAATTTTAAATTAACGTCATCTTTTAAAATAAGAGCCAAATGAGCAGGACACTATTCATACAAGTAATTATTAATTTTTTTTTTTTTGCTCTTGAAGGAATTTACAATATAATTCATTTTAAGCAAGCATATATTAAAAGTAGTTTATCAACTTTTCAATGTAAAATTATCGCACAAAGTGTTACATGCGCAATTATTTAAATTTAAAAATAGCAAGATATTATACATTAATTATAAAATAGTAAAGGAAATATTAGTTCAAATAATTAGATTTCCCAAAAACTCTCACCTTCTTTAATTATTGCTAATATTACAAAAATATCATCATTCAACCTGGGCTTATGCGAAGACAATTTGTCACAGAAATATTTTAAAATATTTCAAACAAATAACAGTTTATTTTCACAAATAATCTAAGTTAAATTTTATCTCAAATTTCGTTCTTAGTATGTATCAATATATATAACCATATACATTATTACATTCTTATTTATATATTTAAATTTAAGGTATATATATTTCATTTTTATTTAAAAGGTTTCTATGATAATAACTTTATCGTCTCACAATTATCGCACGACTTTAACATATCTTGTAAGTGAAGAATACCCAATGAAATAAAAATTGTGTTAAAGTTTTGTTGATATTTGGAAGATAAATTACTTAGCATACAGGAGAAAGCATATTGTAAAGTTTTAAATGTTACAAAAAAAAAAAAAAAAACCCCGAAAAACTTAAATAAAATTTATTCTGCAAATTAATTTATCTTTATGTAGATAATGCTGTAATTTACAGTTATTTAAGATAATTTGTTTAGTTCCAGGAAAGCCGTACATTGAAACAACCAACAATCTCCTAAAGTTTAAAATATTTTTCCGGAGGATCACAAAGCTTTTAATTATTACTAAAAATAACCGAGATATGGATGCTTATTTTGTATTTATTATTCTTAAGACTTCTCTACGTAGTAGCTAACCAAAGTAATAATTTTTTCCCAGCTTTTCTTGAACTTTCGAAGGACATTGTAGAAATCAACATTTTGAATTCTTATCTTATTAATGATGTGGGTAACGTCAATATATGGTTTCCTAATATAAAACAAATCTACATGAATCTTTGTAATTTATAATTAATATACATACATAAGGATTAATATACATACAGAATAAATTTTATCCAGACATATCGGTTATTTTTTAATAATAATAAGAACTTTATGATAACCCCTAGTAATTCAGAAAGTAAAATGTTTCAAGAGGATAATTAACATTTCTTTCTATCCGACAATGATCTCTTAATTAGAATCTAATTGAGTGTTATTGGTCGTTAACCAATGTTTTACTTTTAAATATATTTTTTTAAATTGGAATTATCACATTTGCGGGGATAGGCTGATGATAATTGCTAATGCTTTAAAATCACCTCGTCGAAAGATAGAGTTGAGCGATGATTTTTTTGAGAATCGATATTATCGATAAAACTTGAGAAGTTCTCTTTTTCTTCGGAAGAAAGTTAATGGATTTTTCATGTTATCTTAAGAACCATTTCCACTTTAACCAGTCCTTTCTTAAAGCAAGAGAGAGAGAGAGAAAAAGCCGGGCATCTTTCAAACACATTTCAGGTGGCACTTAGGGTGCAGAAACAGTAGCACACATGTAGTAGTAGGAGGAGGTCAGCAACTCAACTCAGCTCACTCAGCAGAAAATTAATTGGTTATTGCATCCAGAAGATAAATTCCATTACACTTTGCCCTTCTGGAGCCGAAAAGAAGCTACGGAACAAGAAGTAATGTCACCCACTCTTCTGAAAAGAACCAAAAAAAAAAAAAAGGTTGCGAAGTTTTTATATTGCGTAAAAAAAACCGATTATAACCTCCCCCCAAACCCCCCCGCTATATTGTCAAAATTGGGCCCATCCCCCCGCCCCCACGTGGGGCCGGTTCCAAAAAAAAAAAAAAAAAAAAAGGTGAAAGTTTCTGTGGCATAAGTTTCGGAGGGGTGCAGAAGGTATAATTGACTGTGAAAGCTAGGGCTGTAAAAAAAGATAAGAAAATTGCTACTCTTAGTTTCAATAGAGCTCGTGAGTGAAAGAAGGTGGTACTTATCTTTAGCAATGATGTTGTACAGTAAAAGCGTGAGCTTAGCCGAGTAATTCCTGCTTTTGGGGGAAGGAAGAAAAAAGGTTTTTCGCAAGTACTGTAGGCTTAAACCGTTATTAAAGCCTTCAGCCCCTTTTTTCCCCCCGTATTGATTCGATATTTACATCTGCTTGTTTACAAGAGGTATTAAATAATATAGGTGTAAATTGTTCTTCGCTTTCTTCTTTACGTCGATATATGGTCGTTGATTTAATTTTTCAAGAGGAAGCGATGTCTTGCGAGCAATTTTTTTTTTTTTTGAATTAGATATTTTTTAAGAAAATTATTTTCACCATATTTGAATGCATAAAATATGTATTTTTTTTAAACAAACAATCATTTAAGATTTTAAATTTTTTAAAAATATTTTAGTATTTCAAAATATCTGCTTTTCTTCTACAATTTTCAATATTTTTAAGCAATTTTTTTTCTCTCGATTTCTTAGAAGTGTTTCTAACAATTAGGTTCGTGGGCTTAGTTATACGGGTGGTATTTATATTTTTACAATTCCCCCCCCCTCAGACTCAATGAAAAATGGGGGGGGGGAAACTTCAGCTATACTTAATTTTGAGAACTACTTGTCTAAATCCTTATTCCATATGTAAAATTGTGAAACAATTTATTCAAAACAATCAGGAAAAGAAATTAAAAACTTCATACTGATTATAAAAAAATGCATCAGCATTTTAAATACATGACCGTCATGAACAAATTAGAGTAAAAGCAATTTAAAGTTTTGAAGGTCAAAGAAATGATATGGCGCACTTCCAAAGAAAATTTAAATAACTCGCTAAATATTGCACTAAGAATTGTGCAATTTGGTACATATATTTATAAAAGTGTTACAGTTAAAACAAGACAATAAAACTTTTTCGATATTTTCGTCACTTTTATAGAACTGTGCTTCCTTACAAGAAAAGTTAATAAGTATGATAATTTTAAATTAAATTTTTTTGTGTCCTTATCTATCAAACATTTAAATTTTTTATTACAACTAATTGATACTAATTAAATTGCTATGAGTTTATTTATAATTATCTGGACAAATTGTAGCAATTAGGAAAACTTTTTGGGAGAAAGAAAAATGTATAAGAATGTTAAAAGTTTTTGAAAAATGTAAATGTTATAAAAATTAATTAAAACGGAAAGAAAAAGGCCAGTTTCAAGGTCTTCACAAAGTTAGCAAAAATCAAATGATAAATAAATAACTGTGGCATACATATTCATACATAATTCTTAATTTATATGCAATTTCCAACATTGAATTTTTTAAATATAATTTAGTTTCAGTCGATGGTTTTTCCTCATTAGGATGACTCAGATTTGTTACTTTTTTACAAACAATATCAGTAAAAATAGTATTTTTTTTTAAAAAAAATTCATGAGACATTTAAGATCTTTAAATTATTTTTTAAAAAAATCTGGACGGAAATATCGCATATATTTATGCTCGTTTAAAAATCTAACCTTCTAAAAAGTAGTTTAATCTTTAAGTAACTTATCGTTTTTTAAAAAGCGAGATTAAAAATTCAAACATAAAAGAGATTTTTAAGAAAATTAATAGCTAAAAAATCCCAAATTAAAAACAGTCGAGCCACGTTAATTCAACTCCTTTAACTAAATATCTATGTAGATTACCCGCATAATTCCGCACAAAGGTTTTATCTTTTTTTAAAAAAAACTTTTTTAGAAGCGGTCTGCAAATTGTTTCATAATGACTTTTATTCGTTTCATCCATGCATTTTGAAAATTTTCTATGTTAAAATCTAATAACTATAAATGCATGAAAAGGAAATGGGAGGAAAGAAGTGTGTGTGTGTGGGGGGGGGAAGGTACTTAAAATATAATCTGTGCCAAGTCTGCAAACTCTTGTTACACCTTTTATCACTCACTGGTGATAAGAGGTGTGACTACGATTTTGTTACAAATGGTAACAAATGACATTCGGTGCTACAGGGTGTCTAAAGGGAAAATCTAATAAAACATTTTTAAGCTCAGTTCTATTGGAAGTAAAGATCTTGCGATCGAAGTAAATAAAATAAGTATAGTTGTCAATAATAATTTTAATTATTATAAGTAAATACTTTTTTATTATTATTGTAAATAAAGATAACAGATGTAACTAAGTTTTTGTTACAAATTGTAACAAATTGTCGAATTGACACTCTACCTGATTAGTATCTTTGTTTTTTAATAGTTTTGTAGTTGCGAATGGCAGCAGTTGAGTTTTGTTCTTATTCTTATTTTGCGTACGCAGAAAGTGGCTTTGAGTAATATTTTTATGTTTTTTCGAGAAATTAATGAGTAATTTTACGCCATTTTTGCTTTAAAGAGTTATTTCGTCGTGAATAAACGTTTGTGTTTATGCGAAAGAAGAGATCTTTCATTTAGTGAATGACAACACAAACAGCGAGTATTGATATTCTTCTGATTAAGATATTCCAAACGAAACACAAACAGCACACAGAGCTACTATGTCTAAATGGAAAATGCAATAAAATATCTTTAAGCGCTCTTCTATTGCGAAACCTTTATTGTAAATAAAGGTTTTGCAATCAAAGTAAATAATGTAATTATTGTTGATAATCATTACCTTAACTATTATGAATAAATAAATACCTCTTATAATTATTGTAAATGATGGTAAGAGGTGTAACTAAGATTATGTCCCAAAGTGTAACAAATGACAAAGTACAAAATGGAAACTGCAATAAAAAATCTTTAACCACATTTCTATTGTATGCAAACAGATGTCTTCTCTCTTCTGTTAATATGATTCATACTCGATTTGTTCAACACAAAGACAATTTCCTGATTTGTATAATTTTCAGCCCGGATTTTCAATATCCAAGACCGGCACTGATCCCAATAAATCAGACTTAATGAGGTTTTACTGCACTTGTATAGTAAAATTGTTTAACACCAATGAGAGAAAAACAATAAAAAAAAAAAAAAAAAAAAAGAGTAATGAACAACAACAATAATAATAAAGATACGAATCTAAAATACTCATCCAAAGCCTTTTATTAGATGTACAATACGCCAACTTATTATTTTCCTGTCAGTTCATTATATAAGTTATGATTAAATAATAAGTACTGTTTCCTTATTATTTTGAATTAAATTGCATAAGCTGTGATAATGGTTTAACTAATGATAGTGATTTTTATTCTTCATACAGGTACAGTCCACAAATATCAATGCTCCGTATTCTAACTGATAGAGGTGGTGAATATAAAGATAATATGTCTTATCTTCTTAAATTGAACTGCAAATAATTGTTATTTTGTCAATATGCCATATGCCAAATTTAATACTATTTTGCATGCGTGTGTGAAACCTATTTCGTTGTGATAGAATAATCTACTTATAATTTTATTATCCATCAGATATTATGAGAGAGCGGTAACATTTCAACTATTTGATGCCTTTTTTTACATTCAGTAATAATAAACTTCTCACTATTTTTATTTTGCGTTCTGAAAAAAAATGGTCAAGATATTTTAAGAAGTCATACAACTGTTATAAATGTGATAATTTATATATTGATTAACTCATTTTAAATATTAATAAGAGAGCTTTGGATGGTTTGTAAAATATTATTAATTGAAAAGTTTTATTTTCCCATTGTTTAATGATGTATTGATTTGTGCACGCAACATTAAATTTTTTTTCTTCTTCAGATTATATAATTTTTGTTTCATATTACAAATAAATTCTTAGTAATACAATTAAGTTAAAATATTTAATATTTAATTCAGTTTTCAAGTTTTAAGGCATTTTGAAAACCGGCATTAATTACGCATGTTGAGCATTAGTAAGTACTTGAAGGATATATATTAATGTAAAAAATTTTAAGCAAAGTAAAAAAAAAAAATGTATGTTAAAATTCAGATTTTTATGGAAACTTTAAAACAGACTTCGCAAAAATATATTATTTTTTTCTCGAGATATGATAAAAAAAATGTACATGCTTGCGCGTTATCAATTTTACTGTACAGAAAACTTAAAATTATCATTTTCTCTAATGTTAATATTAATGCTTTAAAAACTATTTCAGATAATCTTACGAAAATTAAAAACATTTTGTATAATTTTAACTAAAATTATTGAGTTTCGTATATAATTATGTTGAAAAACTGATGAATGTATGAAATATTTTGATCAAAATCTACAATTAATGTCCATTTTTATTCAAAAATATTGTTAATAATTATGTTTTTCCTAGTAAAAAAAATTTTAATACTTATTTTAGTATTTTAGGTATACATAATAGTAAAATGTATAGTGCAATACAGTAAAATAATAAGCTATTTTTTAATGCAGATAACTGATTTTAAAGTTTGCATATCAGCATGTATGAACCAAAGAAAATATACAGATGCAATATGAATGTTCCCAATAGGGGAAAAAAGTTATTAAATATACGAAATTATTCAGACATATTTACAAAATATATAGTACAATCTACCTCATGTCTGCTGAAAGAATTGTAGAAATCTATTTTTGCACTGAATAACATAAGACTATAAATGAAAACTGCATTATCAAGACAAAAACATTTTGTTTTTAGAACTGTTACTATTTTTAACTAACAATACGTTTATGCTACCAATACGCAAGCTCATAATTAGGCTTACACATTGAAAATATTCATAAAATACACGAAAATTCTGTACTACAATCGTAATCAGTATTACTACCAAAAGCTAAATAAATTAGAAATACTGCCAAAAGTTAAGCTGTTATTTTATAAAAATGAAGAGTCAAATAATATTGTATTATTTCTTAAGTTTATTTTTGTAATTTTTTTTATCCATAAACATATCTGAATTATAATTTCTTCTTTATTTTAGTTTTAAATCTGTTCTCGTTCTTTGTACGATTATCGATTAATCAGCTCATGCAAACGATCGATATATATCATATCAATAACTCAAATTAATTAAAATAAATATATTGTAAGATATATAATGAGATTCAATATCATACCTCCTGGATTAAAGCTTAGACAAATTGCACAAAAATATTAAAAAGGTAATAAAAACAATATAATTTTAAAATTTTTAAAAACAACAAATAATGAAATCGAACACTTTTTGTTATTCCAATAAAAGGATAAAAGAAAACTTTTTAAAAGGGAGCGAAAATGATAAGGACATTTGATTCAATTTGTGTAAGAGAAAAATAAAATCGAAAAGCAGATTTTTTAAAAATTATATATGAATAACTATCTTTTAAAAATGAAAAATAATTTTAGATATTAAAGTGTAGATTCTGCTTTTGAGAATGCTTATACTGTATTTTCCATATCTTGAGAGATTAAACAATTTTACAATTCGTTGGCAGACGATTTCTGTTTTATCTCCTTTTGTGTTCTATAAGTAATAAGTGTTCTAAATAAATTGTGTATCAAGTAAAATAAACGTGAAATAAAATAAAATGAAAATTATAATACACGTTCTCAAAATAATGTTTAAACACATTTGTAGTGAAATACGACAAAAATAAAGTAAATAATGAATTGTTCGCAAATAAATTG
>BMAW01058991.1:100902-111527 GCA_019974015.1 Nephila pilipes | reverse complement strand
TTATCAAATTTTCATGGGTAAGAATACATTATTTTAGTTCTTGATCAAAATGGATTATCCTTAATTGTGGGGTCCCGGTGTATATCATGGGGGGCCCCCCGGGGGGGGGGGGGGGGGGGGGGGGGAACAATGTATCTTCTTTTCTTAATTGAACCAATACAATCGAAAACAGAACTTCACATTTCTCTTCCATATTTTGAGACCACGCCCCGAAGCGATTTTTTTTTATATCTCAGTCCCTCTCCCCCGCTGTGTGACAGATTTCGCATCAAACCACGGGGATTCGCCCTCTACTAAAAAGACAGAGGCTTTCCCTCGGTACCTTCACGTCACACAGCAGGTAGTCTTCTTGGAAGAGCTTTTTCCTCTGAGTTTTTTTTCTTCTTTTTTCCTTCTCTCTTTCCAAACTTTTTGAATTATACGGGCCATTCAAGCAGCTGTTCCAACTTTCTTTAGAAGCCTGTCTAGAGATGCTTCGAAAAACCTGTCTGTTAATTTTCCTTACTTTTTTCTCCGCCAGTAAATAAAAATCCGAATGAAGTTTTTAAGAGACGTAGTAGTAGGCTGGAGGGAGAAAAAAAAAGGAAAAAAGTTCAATGAATTTAAAAAAAATTGTGATGTCTGGTTGTGGCGACGAGTAGGTGAAACTTTGGTTTTAACGAAATTAAAGACCGTGAAGTGTAACCAAGAAAATTGCCTTTTTTTTACGAAATGTTTATTTTTTTTTCTCGTTCACGGTTTTTTTTTAAAATAAATGCAATTTCTGCGTGTTTGATGTTCGTATTTATTATTTTAAAAGAGATTAAAACGCGAATAAAGAAAGTTCGAAAAAGAAATATCAGGAATTTTAACAACTCGTTCTCACGTAAATAATAAACACATTTGATTTAAAATACGGATATGTAGACATTATGGCACGACTAACGCGATTTTCTCTTCATCTGATACACTGGAGAGAAAAAAAAAATTGTGATGTCTTTGAATGTTGATATAACGCCCATGTTGATGTTCGAATTCAAAATTCCTCCCAGTAAGTGAAACGTGACCCATATAAATTGCATTAGATTTATCGAAGAGTAACGAATAGAATTGAGAAAATGCATATATAAACAATGAAGAGTTTTTCTCTGAGGTCGGTAGTTTAGCGCGTGATAAAGGTAATCTACGAAAGTTATAATAAAAAAAACCCATCGGTATTGGATTTGCGTTGAGTAAGGTGATTTTGGAGTAATTTCAGATGCATCTGTACTGGGTTAGTGACACGAACCCTTAACTTCAGAGTGTCTAATGCCTCGCCCTTGGGTACTTCGATAAGAGAAATACAATTTATTATTTTAATAGTTAAATCAGACGCTTATGGAAATTACTACAATGGATAATGCACATTAAGAATCAATATTGAGTATTCGTTAATATGAATTAAAGGATGCGAATTTGTATTTATTGGACCTATATTTATTGGTCAATAAATAATCGTTTGAGCAATGATTATTTATCTACTACGTAAATCAGATTTATAATGGAAAGTGAAGGAAATAATAAAGGGGCGTTATAATAAAACAAAATAAATAAAATGTCTTCTTGAAGCTTTTAAGTCTTACCAAAACTTCAGTATGCATAAAAAATATAAATACAACGTAATGAAATTTTTAAAGGACATTTTAGATTTTTTTTTATGAATTAAATATTTAAATTTACAAAAAAATTGTTCCATGCAAAGTTTTGCAAAGAACAGATTTATCTATGATGCTAATTTTTTACAAAATGATTATTAAATTATTTAATCAAAAATTAGAATTAAAGCAAACGATAATATGACAATAGAATGGTTATTTTTTCGATTGATTCACTCACTCACATTTAATCATTCCTTCCTTCATTCACTCATTTATTAATTTCCTCACTCGTTCTCCCTCACATTCTCTCGAACGTTCACTTGTCCACCCTTTCATTCATTCATCAGAAAAGATATTGAGAAAACATTTTATTTTGAAAGGTACTCTGGTGACCCTTTTGTTGTAGATCTACGAGTAAAACAATAGCCTCTTGGGTGACTAAAAAGACAACTTTTGCATTTTACTTCCCATTAAATTTTTTTTGACTATTTTAGAGTAATAATTAAGGTCTTATTCATCTAATAAGCAAGGCTCAAATTCAGCGTATTTTTTTTCAACCGAAAAAAAGTTCTCTTTAATATTAACATCGCATCCTTTGACTTTATAAATACATCGAGAACAAGACATTTGAATGCATTACTCTCGTTTCTCTTCGAATCAATTCATTTTTTTTCTATTATAGAATGTATTCCACATTTAGTCTCCTTTAATTTGAAGAATAATGATCCTTTATTATTTACACGGATTAACTTTATAACGGGCTCTAATGCTTTTGCACTATTCAACTATCCTTTAAGGTTACTTTATGACGTTATTTGATTTCAGAATCTCGCCTTGTGAATAAACCGTGACTTATGTAAATCAGTATTGCTATGTATATAGGGGAATTGTAAAGCTTTAATTGTGACTGAGAAATAACCGAATATCTGGATAAAATTTATTCTGCATATTAATTTATTCTTTTATATATAATGTTGTAATTTACACCTATTGACGTTGGTTTGTTTGGTTTCAGGAAGCCGCAGATTGAAGTAATCGGCAGGATTTTAAAGTGAAAATAATTATCGAAAGTAAATGAGATAAAAACTTAATTTTACTCATTATTCTTCAAATTTGCCTACATTGTCACCATCCAAAGTTATGCATTTCTCTCAGTGACTTTTGACCTTTCGAGGATCGTGATTGTAGAACACAGCAGATTGAATATCTTCTTTAAACTGCGGGTTTCTTCAATCTATGGCTTCCTATTACCAAACAAATGAGCATAAATAGTGACAACTATGTATGTTAAGATCAATGAATATGCAGAATAAATTTTATTCAGATATCTAGGTTATTTCTTTGTCATAATTAGAGCTTTATGAAACTTTTACATTCATAGAAGTGTAATGAATAAGAGATCGTATAGAAAGATTGGAGTCTCTCGTATCTCGTAGGTGACAGAAGGTGAGCGAGATTGTAGAGAGCATGATATCAATGCAAGACAGTTAGTCATAGTCAGATAGCTGATATTTGATTCGGACCCAGTTTATGAGTATTGTTCCAGACTCGGACCCAGTTTTGCTGTTATTGAAATAAGTAAAGCTTTCAATTATAATCTTTGGTTTTGGATGCGAGTTACTTATCACTCCACATTCGTAATACGTGCACTAGCATTTATTAGTCACCCAAGGAGTTATTGCTTTATTTAATCCAAAAATGTCGTACCTAACCAATTTTCAAAAAAATTTTTTTTTTTTTTTTTTTTTTTTTTTTTTTAATGTCTGCTTTTACCAGTTGTGAACTTAATTTTCAAAAATACGTCATGATAAATCTTTCCTGAATTTTTTATTGGGTTGAAATAAAATATATGCAATATATATCTGATACCTTCTTTCACTACTAATGAACTCAATCTTCAAAAATATGTCGTAATAAATTTCCCTTAATTTTTTTATTGGATTGAAGTGAAGCAAATATAAAATTAAGTATTTTATTTACTTATCGGTATATGTATTACTTTAAATCGTATGTAAACTGGAATCAAGATATAATTGAAAATAAAAAACATTATTCAGAATTTTAAGACATCTATCTATCTGTAAGGCAACCATTTTTTTAAGCTTCCTAAGGGGTTATTGTTTTAGGTAAAGAGTTTTGGGGCACCAGATCACTTTTCAATTTTTATAATGTTTGCTTCAATTTTAATTACATGTAGCTGTTATAATATTCAATTCAATAATTTATCGCTTGCTTTAATTTTAATATCGGAAAAGTTTACTATTGTCAATTTTTCTATACTTCATCATTTACTTTAATTCTTATATTTAATTGAGTAATTTAATAATAAATATAAAAAAAGCGCACCTTGGGTGGCTAAATCTGTTCTTTGCAAAACTTTGCACATAGAACTTTTTAAATTTTATTATTTCATTAATCTTGGACAGAATAAACATAAGTTAAAGATTAGTCTGTCTGACTTTTTATTGATTGAGTGTATTTCAATGATTCAGAGCTTTACCAACGAATTGTGGAACTTTAATCAACACCACCTGGATCTTATTTGAGTGGTGTTACCGTGATCCATTATGAGCAAATATAAATTCGGATAATTCTATGGAAATAAATGAAAATTGCAAAAAAATGCGATTTTTGTTGTTGTTGTTAGCAAGCTTTAAAATTTCCTCTATTTGAAAATTTTTTTTAGCCCCCATTGAAAGCTAAATAAATGTTTGAGATAATGCGATAAATGCATGTTTAAAATGACTTATCAGGATTCCGTTTTTATGGTTTCAATTTGCATTCTGTATTCGTGGAAACCGTTTCCCCGCATGAAAGAAGAGATTGCTGAGTATAAAATTAAATATTTATAACGCATTGAAGTAAAATAATATGTATTTATTAAATGTTTCAATACTTAAAAGACCTATATGATAACTAGACGAGCGTATTTTAATATTAGGACATTTTTCTGTTTGAAAAAAATTGATTTTGAAAAAGTTCAATTTGATTTCCATTTTTTAAGGCTGTCTTTGTTTAATGTTAAAGAACCCGATCGAAATTTCGAATGCATTTCCAGGCAGAAAATTGTTCCAATATTCATATCAGTTTGCTACATTGTAACACATACTTTCGTTGATGCTATTGTATTCTTAGAATCTGGGAACATTCCAAAAATACGACATTTTTCACGAATACATAAACTATATACGCGAATACATAAAGCTCAGAACCCATTTAGAATTATGTTGTTGGAGACGAAGTATGAAACACATTTTGCACCAGAAAAGAAGATATTGATTCACAAACAAATTAGTAATATTCTAAAGTACACTATTCTCTAAAGGATGGGGAAATTAGAATGTAATTTTAATTTTGGAATGTTTTTTAATCAGAAAAAATGTTCCAATTTTGGGCCCTGTTCTATAACATTACGCGAAAGCCATTGTTTGGGCGATGAAATTCTTATGCCAAATTTTGGATTGAATGGTGTAGAAATACTTCATAAGACGTTACAAAAGTTGCCAAGCTTGGCGAAAAAAAACGGAGCGTATACTGTATATCTATAATCAAATTCTCCCTAAAATTATGGTTGTTGGAAATTGTTTAAGAAACCTATTCTTTTAAGAAACTGATTAAGGCTTGGACCATTCTTTTCATAGTATTACTTATCACAATAAATTGTGTACAGCATGTGAGCTGATAAGTATATTCCTACAATAAAAAAACGCCATCAAGAGATACAGTCAAACATTTAAAAATTGACTCCCATGAGTTTAAAACTGTATCACATTTTTTTTAATTACCTTGGATCTCTGGTTAACTCCTAAAATGACATCATTTCTGAGATCCAAAATCGTATTTAACTGGCCAATTAAACGTTCTTCGGACTCCATTCTTTGCTGAGGTTCCTATTTCTCTCCTAACAAACAAAGTTTCTTGTTTATAAAACTTTCATTAGGCCAGTTCTAATATAAGGCGTGGTCGCGGTAGCCTAGTGGTCATGGTTTCGGACTCGTGGCTGGCGGTTTTCGTTCAGTCGCGGGTTCGAGCCTTGGCCACAAAAGACCCGCAGTGTAGCCAGGGCTGATGCACGTTAAATCTGTCGATGCTCTAAGTCCTCCCATTGGCGTGGTGTGGAAGTTAGGAGAGGGGATGCCAGCTCAGGTGTCGTCCTCGTCACTTGACCGATGTTCAAAATTTCGAAGTTCTTCGCCAATAGCCCTCGTGTTGCTTCTAGTGTGACGTTCTTAAAAACTAAACGAATCTAATATATGGCTCGGAAACTTGGTCTGTCAACTAAAAATGGAGGCTACAAAAATGCAGTTTTTGAAAGAAAGATTCTCCCTCTTTCGATGGCGTCAAAGAAAATGGCCTTTGCCGAAGACGTTTAAATTCTGAAATTTATAACGCTCTTAATGAGCCTGATATCATTAAACGTATTAAAGTGAAAAGAATGAACTGAACTTCTCATATTGTTAGAATGGATGAAAAAAATCCAGTAAAACAGATTTTTGTTGCAAAACCCTTTAGTAGTCGGAACAGAGGAAGACCAAAACAGCGGTGGCTTGATTTTGTTGAATCGGATTTAAAAGTTATTGGGGAGAGAAGCTGGCACACGAAGTAAAAGGCAGGCTATCTTGAGGAATTACTTAAAGAAGATCTTATCCCATACGGTGCTGTTTGAGTCAAATATGATGATAATGTGAGCGTATGGTAAATGAGATAAGTGAAATGCAAATCAAATAACTAGGTGAAACGAAAGTAGTGAATCAAATCAATTTGTTCTTCGAACTATATAAAAATAAAATCGTTTTTAAAGAAAGGTCGAAGGATTATGATCGCAAATTTATACCATTGTTAGGAATTTTTTTTCCTCGGTCTCTTTAAGGTTTTGTGCATAATGAATAAGCTCTGGTTGGGAAGGTTGCATTAAATAAAACTGATCTTAAATTTCTATTTACAGTAGTTTATTAGCTACCCAAGGGGCTATTGTTTTAAGTGGATCCCTTTTGACGTATCAGATCGCTTATCAATATCTTATCGTTTGATTTAATTTTAATTAGATTTAGCTTAAATATATTCTACTTAATAATTTATCGTTTGCTTTCATTTTAATATCGGAAAAGTTTACTATTGTCCATTTCTCGATATTTTTATATTTAATTGAGTAATTTAATAATAATTACAAAAAAAAGCGTGCTTTGGGTGGCTAAATCTGTTCTTTGCAAAACTTTGCACAAAACATATTTTGTAATTATTTTTAATTAATTTAAATAATAAAGATGAAACAAGCACAAGTATATGTTCTTCGCGCAGGTAAATTTAAAAACACAACATTCCATCTAGAAAATATTAAATATTTTTAATGGGATACTATATCCAACATGGCGAGAATATATTCTGAAAATGTATTAATATTCGAAGTGTTTTATTTTGAGAATAGCTAGTTTTTCATCAAAGTCATGCAAGATTAATAAATTGTCCTAAAATGATAACTTAACAATACAAAATTTCCACTAATAAGAGAATAGTGCAACTTCACAATTATAATATCAAACTTTGAATAGTGGCGTAGCGTGAAGAGGGGGGGGGGGGGGTGAGAGAGAGTCATGACCCCCGGCGGCACAGATGAAGGGGACGGTTGGGAGCGGCTGAGCTGGCTAATCCTGTCTGCAGCATCATGTCATGGTCATTAGATCAGATAACCGAATTCTCATTGGGACAGCATATGTACTTATGCAGAATTTTAAGGCAATTAGACACGTGGAAGTGGTTTAAAATAGAGTTGTAAGCTTTGAACCAAACAAATAAGCTTACATTTATGTGAAGTTAAATAAAAGCCTGTCAAATATTTTATTCAAAATAAAAATAATAATTTTCACTTTTTGAATGTCGATACGGAAGAGGCAGCTCCGATCTGCTGTTGCCACATAACACATACAATCAGTGCGTGCGTTTTGATTTTTGAATTGTTCATGAAGCTTTTTTTCTTCAACTTTTTTTTTTATTTAGAAGAGTGGAGTGCAACACTCATATCGTTTATTTTATACTTCAATAAAATTTCACGGATACTTAAATTTGTTCGTCATCGTCAAGTTAAGTTTATTTGTTTCATACAATTCGTTGAATATATAGGAGTGCTAAGGTAAATGTTTGCTTTGTTTGTTCTTAAAATTTTCAATGGCCTTACGGCTACGCGACTAACTATGAAGAAATATTAATAAGCAATCTGAAAAACTTTTGATAAACAATGTTAAATGTCTTTCTATTCAGAACAAAGATGTTTCAGTTTTCAGCCCAAGGGACTATAAACACAGTTTGTAAAAGAACTTCCTCGGTACTAACACTTGTAATACTTTTTATAAGAATCCTTATGTTGTTAATTTTGCCACAAAGAACAAACATTGAATAAATATAATAATAGCAACAAAAAATGCTTCATTTAGTGCAAATTGTCAGAAATGAAATAAATCATCCAACTTAATATGCACTAACTTATGTGGAGTGTAGACAAAATCTGGATTATCGGTTACTAAACATTGAATTTTAAAAGTCTTAGCATTTAAATATTAGCTCGCTGTGCCGTCTATGCACACATACACAACGCAACAAAACACAAAATCTTCCTTTTATTAAAATAGATTTGGCTTCGAATAAACATTAATGTTGTTCTAATATTCTTTTAACCTATTTCAAAAATCGAATTATGTTAGAGAATTCATTAAAATGCCTATCTTTTAAAGTATCCGTACACCTTTAAAATGTCATTTTTGTCAAAATTTTCGATTTTCAAATTTTAATATCAATTTAAAATTTAAACTTTTTTCTTTCTAATAATGTTTGAATTTTACTTATACCTTATTTAGAACTTAAGTTACAGGGATTTGAATTTTACTCGGTAGCTAATTTTTAATTGCATTTGAAAGTTTGTTTTTGATATTTCTCAAAATGAGTTTTCTCGACATATTTACAAATGGCAACGTAGATATCGGGAAAAAGTTATGAACCAAATTATTTTAAATTTTGCAAGTTTCTTCCTCATATAGTTTTTAAAAACCTCTACTACTTTCAAGGTTATAAAATTGATACGTTTTTAGTAACAAAGGTGTAAATCATGTAGTGTTATAACTTTTTTTGTGATTTTTCATTGTTATTTGACTCGAAACACAATAAAAAATGTAGCAAAGTGATTTTCTACATGAAAGTAGTACCAGCCACGAAAATTGTTATGACGAACAAGAGAAAATTTACAGAATAATGAAATTTTAGTTTACTTTTGAGTTATGAGCATTATTCTGATAATCAATTTATGTATACTATTTTCACCATGATTTCCACTCCAAAACTTTTTTTTTTTTTAATTAAAAGCAGATTATAGTTTTAGTTTATATTTTAGCATTAAAAAATATTTTGATAGCAAATTTTAATATACTTCAAAGAGTTTTCTCCGAAGGTGTACGGATACCTTAAGCCGACAAAGTTTGGGAAAACTTTACTACATCTACTGGAAAACTCGAACAAATGGTGAAAAAAGTTTTTTCTTTTCGAAAATTTTATCCAAATTTTTAAATTTATTTTTACTGTTTTGGCGGAGATTATCTGCGAAGCTCTTCAAAAGTCTCTCCAGTGATAGATCTACGGTATGTATTTGTGCAACGGTCAAACAAACTTTCAATTTTATGTTATATGTGATACGTTTACAACTAAAGACCGACGTTTCTTGCATTTAGGCAAAGCAACATTATTTGTCGATGCTAGTTGCCTTATGGAATTATTATTAATAGTCGGTTAGCAATGTCCGTAAGCATATCTATTCTCGCAAACGCTCAAGGCACTTCCGTTTGAATATTTTAGGTGAACACGGGAGCCTAATGGTCATGATCGCAAACTTGTGACCACCATTGTTTCCATCGAGTCGTGGATTTGAGCCCAGACGCCAATAAAGACCCGTCGCGTAGAGGACTGACGCACGTTAAATCTGTCGAGGTTCCAAGTCCTCCCATTAGCATTATGTGGAAATTTGAAAAGGTTAGTGTCAGCTGTGTAGCCATTGTCACTTAACCGAGGCTCAAAATTACGAAGTCTATCACCAATAGCCCTCATGTTGTTTCTGAGTACGATAAGAAATCAATCAATCCTCTTAAATTGAAGGAATTTAGCTAAGCCTCTTCAAAACCATGAACCACAATCATTTTTGCTGAATTTAAGTTTGGATTAAGATGAGTTGATGTAATTTTAGACAGTATAAAATTGAGAAAAGAACGGAGTTCTTCGTATCCCTTAACAATATTTTTTAAGAGCCATATTTAAACTTTTGATGGCTTAATCATTTTTCTTTCATTTCTAAAAAAAAAAAAAAAAAAAATGTATGCATTACAAAGATATATTACGTACATTATAAAATCTTGAAAGCAATTTGCAAATATAAGTGATGGGGTATGTACAGAATTTAAGTTTCTTAAATTTAACAGAAATAATATTAGATATAATTTACTTTAATATTACAAATTTAATGTAACTTATTAAAAACGAATTTTAATAAAGGAAAAAAAAAAAGTTCAGATCTATTTCATGAAGAATATCCTGTAAAAATAACTCACGTTAAAACAATAATAAATTTATTCACAAAGCACTCTTTATATTTTAAACATTTATTTTTTATGCTTACTAAATTTTATTATTAAGACTATTTAAACTATTCAATAATTTTTTCCTATGTAGCACTTAAATAGAGTATTATACTGCTTAAATTTTATCACTCAGGTTTTGTTATTGTCTCCAAACGAAGTGGTGAGTTTATTAAGTCGTAATCAATGAGAATAAAAGAATAAATTTTGACAACTTAAATACGTAATTGGTGCTTTTCAGGGATTTCAAATTACTTGTCTAAATTCATCTATTAGGACTTCTTAGAAAAATGACTGCTTTTTTTTGCACTTGACTGATCATGCAAAAGAGTGATTTCAATCATTATCCAATCTCAGCCTTTAAATTAAAAACCCGGCCTTTTTTACGCTGCGTGATTAT
>BMAW01058991.1:47662-96906 GCA_019974015.1 Nephila pilipes | reverse complement strand
TGATGAAGAGGTTCTTATGCGTGAAATTCTCGTGCGTCGAAACATGAAACGTACAGATTTGAAGGCTGATAGAAATAAATAAGTTTGAATGCCACGTTGGTTGGCAGGAAAGTAGTTTAGCCCCAAAACTTCTTAGCATGTGATTTTGAAAAATACTAAAATGGCATTTTTATTTATAATGCATATGCAAGACAATCTTCTTACTGGAGAACTGCTACGTATGAACGAACTCAAGACGCCATGTCATACGTAAGACATTGGAATGCCTCTATTTGTTCGATTTTTAAAATAAGTAAATTTAGAACAAAAATCTTATGACAGACACGATGTCATTGCGAGGGAGCCATTTGGAAAGTTAAGGCTAACATGATGACCCTTCTAAAGATTAAATCTTTTTCAATATTAGGTACCCATATACATATATGGGGGGAATGTGAGTTTTATTCATATATATATAAGACTTCTTTACTTAAATCTTTTTATTTTTCCTCATATTTTGAAAGTGGAACCGTTATTAAAAGTGTTGATTGAATTAATTTTAAAATTTTTAAATTTGAAGGAGCTCATTATCGTTTTAATAAATTGAAAATTTTCTGATATGCCTACATTTAGGTTATGAAATATCTTATCATCTTACCATAGAAGTGGGTGGGTATCAGCTAGTATATATATATATAACACATCGATCTGGTCATCAATAACCCTGAGTCTAAAATTGAAAACAACATTTTTGTAAAATTTTTCTTCCATCAACATAACACCTTTGTTAATCAATTTTTAGAGTGATACAATCGTTCAACAACGCTTCTTCAAATCTTTTTGTTTTGTTTCCCTCCAATTTTTCTTTTTCTTTTTCGCTCGCAAGAAATCTTTTTTGTTGCGAGTAAATAGCGATAAACAGCTTTCTGAATCATCGACTCGTTGCTGTTTTTGTTCCATCGAAAGCAATCGCGGCACCCACTTGGAAAAAACCTTTTTCACTTTACTTCAAAGAACCTTTTTCCTGGTCCGATCGACTTAAAATTTTGACATGTTTCAAGCAAAGGTTAGTACTCTAGAAAGACCTGGTTACTGGTTTACTACGAGCGCAATCTCTGGGTTAGTCTCGGGAGTTATTGATCGATGTGTTATATATATATATGTGTGTGTGTGTGTGTGTGTAGGATTTTCCAGTTAATTATCAAAGTATTAACTGTACTTTCAAAGATATTGTAAAACGAGTTCCTCAGTTACTCGATAGATGAAGCCACGAATCAGGGCCATATGATAGCTTATGCAGTACCCCCTATTCCAGAACAAAACCGAGAAGAAGTTTATTCTCGCTCTCTTCTCCTCTTCCCTTCTCCACCTTCTCTCTTCTCCCGATGTAGCTAAACTCCGAATGCCAGCGCGCGTTCCAAAGCCCATCGCTGATATGGAATAAAATTGGGTGCCATCTATTTTTCTCTAGGGAACTAGCTAATCCAAAATCATCTGTACATAGTAATATTGCAGAAAGTCTTGCTTCATCTAATCATGAATAAAATAATGATTCAACTTCGAGCCTCTCCGCCCCGCTTGGCTCCGAAACTCCAGGAGGTGTTTTGTCCAGACTGATACCTCCTACACACACACACACACACACAATTTGTTAATTTTATCATTAAAATCCTAGCTACTTGTAGCGAATCTTAGAAACTGCAGGACTTTACAGACCAAACGGGCTAAGTTCACCAGCTTGTGATTAGTTTTACACGATAAAAAGTGAGCTCTTAATAATAACGTTAAAAAATTACGAGGTGTAGGTATTTAATAACGAGACGACGCTGCTACAAAAGAAGAACGCATGCACCAAACGCCAGCGACCGACAGCTGTTAAGCAACTTCCTGGCATTCGATTGAGTTGAAATTTTGCATATACTTATAACTCATGACAATTCAATGTGATATTGAGCTCTCAAACAATGGCGGACCTAACATAGAGAGGGGGATGAACTGAAGGACCGAGTCTTGCACTCACTATGTGATACTTGACTACTTTAACACACCATAGTAATGTATCGACATCGGAGTTATACGTGTACGCAAAATTTCAAAGCTATTGGATGATACGAAATGGTTCAAAATTCGAGTACGTAATATGTGCAAGAGAGACCCGTATCTCTTGGCTCTCAAGCACCCCCACCCTTTCTTAGTCCTTCACTGCTTGAGTACACCGCATTATTGTACATCAGACTTATATATGTACAAGATATGACTATTAAATAATGTAACTGACGCTGCTTCTGAAAATGTACACATACACCAAACGCCAGCGGCTGACAGCTATTTAACGTGAAGGCTTCTGTTTGGAATGCAGTGCATCTCGCTTCTGTAAACGAATCTGTATAGCTGTAACCTTCGACCGTATTAGAGATATTTTTTATTTCGCAGGAAAAATGATTAGTGAGCAACGAATTGTTGCGAAATTTCGCATGAAACTTGAAAAAACCGGAACTGAAACTTATAATTTATCGAAAGGAATGCATGGCAATGAACGTTTATCGCGTACACGTGTTTCTGAGTGATTTAAATGTTTTCAAGATGGCCGAGAAGACACTGAAGGGTGATTTACGGACGGGTCGTCCTTTCACGTCAAAAACGGTTGACAATATCGAAATAATCGGTAATCTGGTTTGATCTGACCGTCGATTAAGTATTCGTGCAATTGCTGCGACTGTAGGAATTGACACAGAATCAGTAAGGTAAATTTTTCCATCAAGACATTCTATACATTGTCTTTCAAGAAATTTCTAGCCAAATACAGTATCCCATCGTTAGGCAATTCACCTTATTCACCGGATCTTGCGCCATGCAACTTCTGTCTGTTTTGTAAGGAGAAATCTGCATTAAAAGGAACAAGATTTGATTCCGTTGATACTGGAAAGAAAAAGCGGCATTCGTCCTGAAGGAGCTGACAGTCCCAGCACCGTTTCGAACAATGGTTCGCATGGAGTCTTGTAGGGATAAAGGAGGGGTGTGTATTGGAGGAAATAATAAGTAAATATGTGTGACATAAAAATAAAATGTTTTACAGCGTCAGTCTCGTTATTTATTTGCCGAACCTCTTTTACGTTACGAAAGGTAGCACAAAATACAAACGGATAAATTGAAATTCAAATTCCCTTTAACTGATTTAAATCAAAATTAAAAGTTTCTTAAATTTAAGTTTAGAGGTTTTGAAATATAGCTAAAATTTAATCGACATAATTGAGTTTTGATGTTAGAAAAATGATGAATGATTAATCTGTTTTTTCTTTAAATACATCTTAAGTAAAGAAACATATCGGCGCAATAAGGATGTGCCCAGTCCTGCAAGTGCAAGTTTTTGCACTAAAATAATTTTTCTTTAACGTTAAGCTCTCTTTTTTTAAATTTTTTTAAAATAAGATTTGTGCCAGCTTGCTCTTAATCAAAACAATATCAAGCAGGCTTGAATGACCTTCAACTTTGTCACCAGCGGCTTTTTCTTTGAAGTGCCACCTTGAATTAATTCATGGCATTTACACTGGAAGTGAAAAAAATCATAAAATCCAACAATAGTTTCATAATACATACTTAATTTTAGATTAGAAGAGCTTATGGTTGGGTCAAACAAAAAGCATCCCGCTCTTCATTATGTAAAAAAGGCATTTTACGGAGAATTTTTTTATAACAAAGCCAAAATGATTTTTTTTTATAATATTTTTATCCTGATCCGATTTTAACACATTTTTATTCATTAAGAAAGTCTTTTTTTTTTTTTTTTTTTTTTTTTTTTTTTGAGGTTTCATGGTTTATTGGAAAGCATTTTCACGAGAGTTTTTTTTTTCTTCAATTCAATATACTTACTCATGTAGTACATACGTGTTTTATATTTATGAAGAAACAAAATGGTTCAAACACATATAGTTTTGTAATAAGAAAGGATGGGAAATGCAGTCTTGATTTTTTTTTGTATGGCAAAATGTCTATTGTAAAAGCACACGCTCTTGCAAATTTGTTTTTCTATATTCATTTACTCCTGAAGTTAATTTATATTATAACGATATTGACTGGTTTTAATGACGTCACACTGGAAGCAACACGAGGGCTATTGGCGAAGGATTATATTATAACGATTAGAGTGAAAAAAAAAAAAGAAATACATCTTGTCAAAATAATATTACTGCGAAAAACTATGCGTATACAGACAATATTTTTCCCATTCAAGCATTAAAATGTTTGGCATATTTTACATAAAAAATGGTTGAAAGTTTTAGATATCGATATCTTTGTTCATAAACTATACGTCGTAAGAGAAATTTGGTAATTTTATGCCACAAACGAGAATTCATTAGTTCATTAGTAATTTTATAGAATATTTGTAGTAATTTTTACAATCATACTAGAGTCTCCAAAATTGATTGCTCTTCAAGTTGAAGTTATCATATTGTATTTGATAGAAGACCAACGGGTAGGGTTCACTTTCCTTCAGTTTTAGTTTGTTATTTGACCATACAATTGAACCTTGTTAAGACGTGTTTTAGTAACTCGCGAGTCTGCTTTTATCCGTGATTTTACTATAGCTCCTTCGATAAGCAACCGCTTTTGATATCACTCCCAGACACTATAGCATCATAATTCTACTAATTTTTTTTAAAGTCCTACTATTAGTTCACACTCTCTCTGTATATAACTTGTTCAAATATTCAATCATTAATAAAATGCTTTTTATTCATCCACTGAAGTTCAAATACATTTTTTAAAACTTGCAGTAGATGACACTTGATGTGAATACAGTTTTTTCAAATATTAATTCATTTAATTAAATTTGATTGGTTAAAATGCAGTTTAGCCCAACGGCGCGATTTCAAAATTGCGAAACTTGGCGACTTTTTTTTGGCTGAACGTTAAGTCCACTAAGCAGACCAGGGTAGTCACATTTGGCAAAATACCGCCAAATAATTCCTGACGCCATGGGTGGTTGGGCTAAACTGCCTTCCAACCATTTAATTTATCGGATGAATTAAGAAACAAACCAATGCTTTTATTATGTGGTTTGTCTTGCAATGGCAAATTTGGTTGATACTTGTATTAGATAGAAGACCAACTGAGCCATGTTGAAGTTCTATCTTGACCAATAAACGGTGAGCATATTGACTTACAATCAAATTTAACCTTTTAATCTAAATTAACTGAGTCTCTTCCACACCAAAAGGGTAAGAGTTCATTTTCCTTTAGGTTTAGTAATGTTTTTGGTCATGCAATTGAACCTCGTTAACACGTGCTTTAGTAACTCGCGAGTCTGCTTTTATCCGTGTTTTTACTATGGCTTCCTCGATAAGCAACCATTTTTGATATCACTCCCAGACATTATGGCGTCATAATTCTTCTTATTTTTTTTTGAAAATAAATTCTGATTAATCTTTTGTTTGGGTGATGTCACTGATTTCTATTAAGATTTTACACATGTGAATCGCCATTTCTCAGAACATGAAATGTTACAGTTTGGATTTTTTAAGAGATTACATTTTCCAAGATCTCGTGGTCAGTGAGATTATCCGCACTTTCAATCATTTTGTATTGGTCAAATTTCTAGAGTTATAAAGATATTTTCGTGTACAAAGTACTTGTGCAATGATTAAAAATAATGTCCAAAGTGTGTAAACGTAAACAAAAGGCTTATACGATCGAAGAAAAACTTGATGTAATCGAACGAATTCAATTGATAATGAACAGTTAATAGCAGGGATAAGAGCATAGAAAGATATCGTTAGATACGTGAAGAGGTTTCGGCGACCTGTGGTTTTCCGACCCCGTGGAGGGGAAGAGAATTTATGACCTTGATGCGGCAGCGTTGTTTCGAACCTTGGTCTAGTGGGTCCGAAGGAAAGTTAACCGGTAGCTTTTTTTTCATGTTCTTACCAACCAGGCTGAAAAGACATCTTGTCTGGCTGGTTCAGTAAGGCATTTAAACTTCTAACGTAGTTGCAGAAGAGGGTTGCCGCATACTCCCCTTCCAGTATCATCGTGAAGACATACTTTGGTTTGCACAGAAATTTGTTTTTTGATTTTTTTTCAGCCATTACTGCAATTGATATACATCCCCTCCCTGTTGAATTGAGTTTTGCTTGGGACAATTTCCGTTTGAGTCATCGGCTGTCTCGTGTTGAGTGGCGGGTCTTGTCGACACGTGCGCCAGAACCAGAATATCACTAGTCGTGATTTGTGTGCGTTTGTTTTAGTTAGACCTACAGAGGCAAGTGCTTTGCGTCAGGGGCATATACAATCAGTAACTAGTTATAGGCTGTGCTTCCATCTAGTGTTCAAGTCCTGAGTCATCATTTCGGCGGCTGGTGGTTTTCCGACCCCGAGGAATGGGAGAGAGTGAGTTGAGTGACCTTGATGCGACAGCATTTTTGTCGGACCAGTGGGTCCGAAGAAGGCGCTCCTATCAACCTGGCTGAAAAGACATCTTTTCTGGCAGGCTAAGTAAGGCATTTTAACTTCTGATATTGTTGTTGACGAGAGTCGGTGCAAGGTGACAAAAAATGAGGAAGAGGAAAACGTACTAAAAGAGACTCCAATAACACGTTCTAAGGCACTCAAACCTCAAGACCTATTACTAAGTTATGCTAAGCAACAGGGATCTCGGATTAGGGTACAGCAAATAAAATCTCCCACTTAACGAGATTATGAGAAGATACCAGTAAAAACAATAGAAGAGATAAAATGCCAGTAAAAAACAGTTAATTAATAAGGTTTAGTTGATGAAACAACAAACTCAACTTTTTTTTAAAGTATTTTACATGTTTTTTTTATTAAATATTTTATGTAATTTTTTTTGTAAAAAGATATTAACGTAGATTTTGTAAAAACAGCGTACTTGACCAAAGATTTATATTCTCGAAACAGCCAGTTACTTTATAATTTAACGCAAATGTTCTTTACGCAGGAAACTCATATCGATGTTGAAACTCATAATACTCTGCTCAATATATATTAATACAACTCGCGGTTCACTGAAATCGTGGGTTAGTAACCGTAGATCCTGACTTTCGTGTGTTAATTGGATCAGACTAAATTAACATAATTTTTTAAATCTAAGTTTTTATCCTTGTTTTGTCAGCGCTATATGTTAAATTACATACAATATCTGTTCACTTCCTCGATTTGAAGTATTCTTTCGATTTGAAAAACTTTTCTACTTAACTTTGAAAAATTTATCTGAACCTAGTTCAGATGACCAGGTCGACATCTCAACTGATTTCCTCCCTCCTTTTCTCGTCCATACTACGCCAACCAGACATCTTGTCTGAGCTACACTTTTCTAAGTTCATGTAAACAGAGGAGGATTAAGAAATAAAATTAAGCACAATTATGGAATTGAAGTCGAATATAACTTAAAATTACTCTAATTTCTAATAAAGTTTGAATTAAACTAGAATGTCATACATCTGATTATGCAGTCAAAATTTTTGCCCGAGAAACTTAGTTTGTCCCATGGTTAGCAAGAGTTGCGGGAGTACTTTCAATTGTTTTTAAAGTAAATAGGAACAAAAACCAGAGCAATATTCTTTTTTTTAATTTGTTGAAGGAATGATTTAGAGAGGATAAATTAACAGAAGCATTCATTTTGAATAATAAAATTTGAGCAAGGGTGATATAGCAATCTTCTCTATTTTCGACTCTCCTACTAGTCTCAATCAATATATTTATTATTTTTTTCCTTCATTCCCTTTACATCGTTACAGCAGAAATTCATTTGTAACATTTTTTTTCAAGATTCACAAGTTACGCTGCTCATTAACTTACTTGAGTGTTTGATGCAACTAGCTCAATATGGCTAATTAAAACCAACAAAACTTTTTCAAATCAGTACCGTAGATCCAATTTCATAAGTTGGACATCCTAGCAATACGGAAATTTTTAAACCAACTTCAGTGGTAAGACATTTAAATGGTTTGTTACATAATGATTTCAAAATTATGTTGAAGATTATTTCTACAGATGATACGTAGATTATATATTTGCCATGGCAATAATTTCAGAAATTTTTTCAATGTAAATTCTACTACATTACTCGAAAAATTGCTTTGCTCTCACTTTGCAATAGTTCTTTTAGAAATTGTTGTTTTAAATATTTGAGAGAGCGATTTTTAATTTGGTCAGTACCGAACTAAGTAATGGATTAATTATTATTTATTCTTTTTTGAGGTTTCGCGAAAGATGATACTCATGTCCTTTGACAAATTGACTAATCGAATAATTTCTGCTTCGTTTCTACGTCACTCTTCATTACTTATTGTGTGTAGTTAAGCGCGGAATTTTCGTCGTAACTCGATAAAATTGATATCACTCTTAATAACTCTAAAAGAACTAAATTGTAATGTTAATGCATCGATTAACTCAATTAACCCTTAAAAAAGAATTTTCTCATTATGAATGCCGTTTTTTCCCGCATATCGAATTTCTTAGCATAAATTTTTTTAAAGCTTAATTAGCATAAATTTTTCAAAAAAAAAACTTAAAGTTAAGCTGCATAGTTTCTGTATGGGGAAGGATTTAAGAGTTGATCTCTAATGTTAACTGAATGTCTCAAACATTAGACGATATAAAATTTACTACTTATCATTTTTCAAAGATTTTTATACCAATCGTTAGATATTTTTTTTTCCGATTCTAAAAAATAAAAAAGAAATCGAAAAAAAAAGTAATATTATTTTTAAGAACAATGTATTTATTATTGAGTATAATTATATAAAAAAAGTTATTTAGACATTTCTCTAACATATTATTCAAAAAAGCATCGAAAAGATTTTAGTTCATTTTAAATTACTGAACTATTTCAATTTAGCTAATTAATTAATTCGATAGTATCATAATTTTATTTTCTAATAGTAATATCAATTTTATCTGGTTGTGATAAACATTACGAAAGTTATTAAGTCTGCCCATTTTTTTTCTTTGTTTCATGAGAACTTTAAAATGGATAGATTAGTATGTATTGCCCAAACTCTTATACTACCATACATTTCATAAGAACTTCAGAACATACAAATTATTAAGGATTGCTCAAAGTTTTTGACTATTGTATATTTCAGAAGTTCAAAATGGACAAATTATTGAAGATACCTAAATTTTTTGACAACTTTACATTTCATAAGAATTTCAGATGAACAGATTATTAAGAACGATAAATTTTTTTACTATTATATATTTTAGAATCTCAAAATGGACAGATGATTAAAGATGTCCAAATTTGTTGACTTTTAAATATTTCATAAGAACTTCAAAATGGATAGATAATTAGGTGTGCCCATTTTTTTTTATGACTGTACGTTTCCTAACAACTTCAAAATGGGCAGATTAGTTTCAACATGGCTTACACTGAGAATTATGTTCATTCTAACTAAATAATTTAAGTTTTGAAAAGAGATTTTAAAATTAGTATGCGCCTTTCATTAGTTTTGTTTTATGAGGAAGAGTGACGATATTTTCTTCATTCATAATTCTGCTGATAGTAATATTTTTTTATAGGAATCTGAATAGATTTCTCTAGAGATATAAGAAAGAATTATTTTCCTGGAGAACGAAAAGACACAGTTACAGAAAATCTCTTTCATTCACATTTAGCACCGAACTTTAATTCTCATGCTACTCGACTCCCGTCTCTTCGGTCCAAGACTGGAATAGTGATTACTCGCCAAGTGAATGAAGGAGTGGCAGGTTTTAATATTCTTCGATAGCATCGTGGAACAGGTTTGCGTGTTCGGCTATCTTGCTGTCCATGTCTTGGCGCGGCGTGTGTAATGTGTAATTTATAAAATCCCCATTCATTTCGAATGGATATATGCGTGGCGCTGAATATTTCTGCGATAATTTTTCATCAGATGCACATAATGTCCTTTGTCGCCAGCCGTGTGTCGCGTCTTAAGGAGTTCAAGGACAATGGATTCTACAAAAAGCTGGGATGGATCAATTATGGAAGGTCTTTGAGTCGAATGTTCCACAGATAATAAAATGCGCATAGTTTTTTTTTTTTTTTTTTGTTTTTGTTTTGCAGTAATTATGATGGATTCACAATTTACATTGGCTATCGATCAATGGTGATAATGCGTTACCGATCGCAGTGTGGATGGATTTAACGGAGGAGAGGCAAAGGAAAATGTGCCCTTCCCAAAATGAAGAATTGAAAAGACTTTTTTTTATACGCGTAAAGAATACAATTGAAGGAATCTTCGGAATTAATTAATGGGTTTGTAATTCTCGCCGAAAATGGTTTCGCTGTTGAATCCTACGTTTACCATAATTTGAATGGGAATATAATAAGAGAATCATATTTTTTAGACCAACGGTCACCAATTAATGATTCGTGGCGAGTTTTTTAAGCCTGTGGAGAAATTAAGTTACTGCACATATGTTAATTTAATACCTTCAGTGAATTCCAATATATCTTTGTGTCACCAACATAAAATAACGTAGACTGGGGCTCTGAATGCATTTTTTATTGCTTTATTAATCGTTAAAAAACCCTAAGCTTATTGAACTTGTTGCTTCATATCCCTCAAAATCAAATAAATCAAGTTTATTGCTAAAAATTACACTTACGGCTCAAGGATTTAAAGAAGGTAGGCGTTGATTTTTTTTATTTGATTTGAATGTTTATTAACGTTGTACTAATAAGCAGCATGGCGGTTATTGGCGACAGAACTCGTCATTTTGAGCCTAGGTCCAGTGACGAGGACGATACTTGAGCCTGCCATCTTTATCGGGAGCATTTGAAGCTTCAACATATTTAACGTGCATCAGCTCCTCTACGCAACGGGTCCACGACCACCGGGCTACCGCAACCGCCAAAGAAGAGAATAGGGTTCCGTCAGCCAGAAAAGTTATGTCGACAATCTTTTTGGGATGCTTAGGGCGTCATACTCACGGACATTTTAGAGAAAGGGAAAACGAACACAGCACAATAACACAGTGAGTTACCCCATTTCCGCTTCTCATTCTCAAAATCTAATTTCTCATGCTTTTAACCCATTTCCCATTCTTGAAACTTAATTTTCCATTTTTAAAAACTTATTTCTAATTATTAAAATGTAATTTACCATTTTTAAAATGTAATTTACCATTTCTAAAATGTAATTTACCATTTTTAAAACCCCACTTACCATTCTTAAGACTTCATTTCCCGCTCTTAAAAACCCATTTCCCATTCTTAAAACCTAATTTCACATTTTTAAATTCCCCTCCCCCCAATTCCCACTCCTAACACGAGTACTTTTTCAACCACCCTCGAAATTTTCCAGAAAACCATTTTCTGTGATGAAATTTGAAATAATATATGAAATCTAAGCATATTTGAAAACCTTTTTATTTAAAAACTGAAAATAAAATAACACAATAAAAACAAATAATCTACATTAAAACAATAACAAGCAGACAAATCACTAGCAATGGGGGGGGGGAAGGCTTATGAATTTATCATTATGAACTCTTAAGTTATTGGTTTCAATTAACTTGGCACTATCTTTTTGCCACTGATGTCCTTGAAATTTCTTGAGATGAAACTTAAAGAATATCGTAAATGGGAGGGTGAACACAAACTCTTTCCATCGCCCTCATTGTTTCATAGGGAGATACTTTCTTTTCACACAGGTTCACCAACACGTGCATGAAGTCGAGAGCATATTCATTCTGGAAAATTAACATTTATCCAAATTTCAGTCACTTTATACATCAAAAAAGTACTTGAAATGTTCATCACATAGTTTATTTTAAAACGCTTTAAATAAACCATTGAAAATGACACGTTCAACTTATCTATATATATTATCTATATATTATCTAATAAGCGAAATACCACTGACTGACTCTTCACGAAATCTCAAAGACTATACAACCGATTGACTTGAAATTTAGTATAGTTACTCATTTTGCGATGTAGACGCTCACTAAGAACGGATTTTACGGAAGTCTTATCCAAAATGTAATTTTTCGTAATATCATTTTTGGTGACTTTATCGCCAAAATTGATATGACCGACACCAAACGGAATATATTTTTTTTATATGTATACTGTGTATTGTCACCAATTAACTTTACTTGGTGAGATTTGCGCGTGCGGAATGGAAAAATACCAAATAATTTTATATTAAAGCGCTGATGGAGGATTGGCAAGATTTTGGCGAAGGGGTCTTTGTGTGAAATTTCGTACATGTCGAAAATAGGAAACGTACATATTTAGCGATAGAAATAAATGTGTTTAGAATCGCAAGGTTGATGAAAGTGTTGTTTAGCTCCAAAACTTAGCGGGATTTTGAAAAATACTAAAATGACGACTTTTTACGGAGTAGCTCACACGCAAGACAATCTTCGTTTACGGGAGGACCTCGCTACATGCATGAAAGAAATGAAGAGGCTATGGCTTACGTGAGATATTTTGGACGTAACGACTTGAACGACTTTTTTTTAGGATTGCAGTCATTTGCAATCCTAAATGGTCAGAAATCAAAATCCATATTATATATATGAGGTGATTTTTTACTAAATTTTTTTTATTTTTCTCATATATTTGAAAGTCGAGGATAATCATTATTACAGACAATCAATTTCTTAAAATTTTAAATTTAAATTATCATTAACGTTTTAAAAATTGAAAATTTCTTGATATCTTACGTATATGTTCCAAAATATTATATTATCATCTGTCCAGCGAAGTGGGCGGGTATCAGCTAGTTTAATCATATTTGCAGTAATGGAACACCGAGTTTAATTGAATGGGTGAATGGAAAAATATTTTAAAAAAAGTTTGTACGCGGTGAGTGGAATGAAGATAATATTCTCTAAATATTATTCTTTTTTCCCCGGCAAAAGAATTGTTTTATTATTATTATATGAAGTGCGATAATACTTTATTTTTTGGTGCTTTACTTATAAATTACGCAAATATTGGTCAAATGGTTATCTTACTTATGGTTATCAGCAATTCAATTTCATTTAACACATGAGGCATTTTTTTTTTAAAGCGACGGATAAAAATTCTATTGAAATGACGATTTCAGCTTGTATGCAAAACTGTTTTAAATATAAACGACAATTATTTAGATGAGATGTTGGAAATTACGATTAATGAATGATCTTTTAATGATGAAAATTAATTGATCGATTAATGATGAAAATATCGTTTGGTAATAGCTAATTATATTTTTGTTCATATAATTGCTATTAAAATATTTTTTTTATTTGAATGAAACCATTTGCTATTTTATAACAAATGATTTTGTAACTGTAATGCGTTAAAAAATTGTCGAAAATTCTTATTCGACTGTTAGAATTTTGATTAGTTCGTGATATCATTTTCAGATTCCATTGTCGGTTCTAACTCTACTTGTGTTATCGCTTTATTATTTCGTCAGATTTATTTTTTTATTCTTAAAATCCTTGGAACTAGTATTAATTTAGTTCAATTTCTGTAACAACTTAATATAGTTTATACAGGGTTCATAATTGGCATGTTTTTATTATTTGTAACAATATTTGATACTAATAGTAATAGTGTACTTCAAATTAAAATTCACAAATTAATTTCAATAAATTGTTTATTAGTCTTACAACGCATTCTAATTATTTTGCAACAACGCATTAAACAATGAATTTTATTGAAATGAAATAAAAGTGTAAGTTAATAATAATTAAAACTATGATGAAAAAAAAAATGTTTTTCTCGTATAATGAGACATAAAATGCAATAAACTTTTCCAGTGTTGTAATTTTCAACTGCTAAACTTTCAATCTGGTATTTTTTCACAGCAATGTTTTTTTTTATATGTAAAAAGATAATGTATAGAAAAATTTTTTGAGAGAAAAGGTCTCTATCCTTTTTTTAAGCCTAATTTTTGAAATTTATTATAATTATTATATTTCTGTAAATTATCAATATCGTGTTTGTGCTATGTTATATTGATCCTTTATTTCTTACATAACTTGTAATTGGCTGGAATGCTATTAACCCCTACCCTTGGAGACGAAAAAATCGTTGGCGATGAAATAAATCAGAAAATGTAAATTAGATTTGTTAATGATTCGATGCATTTTGAATATTATTAACAAATTTAGTAAGAAACAGTGCCCAAATAATTGTTAAACATTCAAATTTTTAAGAAATATTTTCAGTAATTATTGGCAAAAATTGCTATATTACTTCATTTGAAGTATTGGTAAAATTTTTATTCATTATCATCGTTAATCTCATTGTATGTTCTAGGAAAAAATTACGAAAAACTGATTATTATTTATGAAAACTAAATAAAATTTACATACGAATGTTGTTTAACATGATAAGGTCAAATTATTTTCGAACTTACAAGCATTGAATTAACACAAGTTTTATATATTTAAAAGTTTTTTTGTGATTTTTTTTATGTAAAAATTAAAAATTTAACAGAATATTTCGATATATAAATTTTCAAAAGCTTACGTGTTTTAAATGAAGAGCTACATCATCATTTTATATTCAGAGATAACATCTGTATTTTCGATTAATTTGAAAAATTTCCTGTTTTGAAGACTTTTATGCGAAGTTAAGGATTCAAAAAATGAAATTTTAAATGAAAACCTACTTTTTTATAATATCACATTTAGACATTAACTCAAAATTTCGATTACTTATAATATTTAATTTGAATTAAGTTTCCTATTTTTGATGGATTTTATATGCAATGTTAATTATTTAAAATCATGCAATTACCTTAGACAGGCGGAAGCATTCTTCGTTGAAAAAAGCTCGAACTTGGTCGTAGCATTCGAAATCTCTCAGTTTGTAGTGGTTTTCCATGATGTCCTTCACTTGATTATTCTCTGGGAAAATTTCTGTTACGATTTCTTTGACTTTTTGGGTAAGGAATTCTCTGTTCTGGAAGTGAAAAAAAAAATTTACTAAATTAAAAACTAGCATATGTTATTTAACAGGGCGTGGTTTTGCTTCTCTCGCAAACATATGGTTCGGTTCTTATGCACATAAACTATATGTATGAGATATGATAAATTTAGGCTGATAAATGTCCAAAAGTAATTATTTCATTTCTTCTTAAATAAGAAGCTTTATAAAGTTATTCAAAAACATTAAAAAGGTAAAAAAATATTGAATTGTTTGTTTCATTCAGTTATGCAAGTAAAATCTTCAAAAGATAAATTTTCTTGTGGATGTTCCACAGATGTTTTCCACCTTAGTAGTAAAAGCTACCTAAAGTTTGGATGATGATTTATAAGGGTATTTCGCACCAGTTCATTTAAAACAGACCGATTCAATACAAAAAGACGTTCTCTCTCTTCCCATTCCACTTTAAATCTTTTGTTTTCCTCTACATATTTAATACGAGCAGCATGATTATTAACTTTATAAATGGAAATCTTAGAAAAAACCCACCACTTATAATTTTCTTTCTCACACAATTAAACTCACGAACTAAAAAAAAAAATTCTACTAAGCCACTCACCATGGAATGTGCACCCATTATTGAGGATAATCCTGAATGAATTGCTATCCAATTTAATAAACGCAGTGTTACTAGATCGGAGAAAATTATTTTGACGGAGGAAGTTTGGGTTTGGGGATAAAAAATCACGATGGGGAAACTTCGGGAAAAGTATTCAAAGTGTCTCCTTGTATAGTTTATTTTTAATTGCCACTCAAAAGTGTATCTGTGATCACTTGATCAAAGATCTTTATATGGAGAAAATTTATTGAGATAGTGCATTTGGTGCCGGTGGTGGGATCTCGTTACTTGAAAAGAAATTTACAAAAAATTGTGATTTTGGGGAAGAATGAAATGTAGCCAAAGGGAAAAGAATTTACAGAAAAAAAACTGTAAATTTAAGATTATTATTTTATTTTGTACTCATATTTCACATTTTTACAGATTTTATGATGGAGCTTTACATGAAGTAATAGAGAGATTAAACTAATTAAGATTTATTCATTTCTTAACTTTTCATATACATTAGTTCTAAAAGTACTCTGGTCCGTGTAATATCTCTAATCTTAATCTAAATTAATCCGGCGTGAGCTCCTTAAATGGAGGTAATTACTGCAAATCATTAATATAATTATTCTTAAAAGGAAAAGTTATTAGCCTTAGAGCTATATGCTGATTGTGGGTAGTTCAAACTTCTCATTCAAATTTAAGTGTTAAATAATTTATGCATTTTCCTGCCGCATTATGTATTTATTCAATACTCACTCTAAACATTTTATTCAACTTTTTCGTCAGCACCGATTGTTCCTTTTCCGAGTTAGACTTCAACAACTTCCTCTTGACGATTTCAATGTGCACATCACGGCTGCGAACAGAGTCCTTCTGCAATGAGAAGGAGAAGAAAAAACTCGTTTTACACTTCCGTTGTAATTTACGTTTCTTAACAAATTGGCTTATAGCTTTTCTATTAATGCTATACAGAAAAATAAACTTTAAATTGTACAAAGCGATAATCATAATCTTCGAAATTATTCAATCGTATTCTTTATATTCTCTTACCTCCACTTTAGGCACAAAGACTGGTTTCGAGGCTTTTCTTCCTTGGAATTCGCTAACATGTAACTGGGCGATGCTCTGCAACAAAGAAAACTTTTTAATGCATTGAAGAGAGAGCTGTGATCAAATTATTATTCAACACGAAAGGAACGTCATCCTTTTAAACAATTTTCCAATTCGTGATTGTATGCATACTATTAATTTTTTTCTGCTACTTTGAATAGTCTATTTGCTATGTTGCACATTGGTTGCAAAGGTCGCATTCAGTTGACCTACTAAAGAAAATTTATGGTCATTGAATCGGAATTTTATTTGACAATATATTCCAGTGATTGTGGAGAAAAACAGGTTAAAATCGTTATTTAATGGAATTTCGTTCATGTTTTGATCAAATAACCTTGCTTGAAAATTGCACAAATGGTTCTTCTAACATTAAGCCGGATTTTCTTATTTAATAAAATTTTATTTTCCACCTTTCGTCCGATTAATCGCTTTTCATGCTATTTCTTACTTTAGAGAAATGGTTTTATCGTACAGCAGGAAGTGTTTTGCTCATTCGCTGAACGCATGTTTTGTAAGGTATTCAGAAAAATTATTTTGTAACATTTTCCTTTTTTTTTTTTTTACAATCGTTTGACCGCAGTTTAGAAAAATTTATTTTCTCAACGTTAAATATCTAGTTTTTAATAGGACTTACATTCCTAAGTACAGAAAAGTATTTCTTAGTCTTGGAAATTATTTTCCAGATTTTTACATTTGTAAAATATTTCCGGAATACCTCATTATTCTTTGAGGAAGAGGAGTATTTCTAAATAGATCTTTTAACCCATTAATATTTTGAGTTTATTTCAAAACACACAACAACGAGTTATTTGAACGAATTCGAATTTTCTTCAGATTAGCTTGAAGATCATGCTTGAATTTTATCAGATATGGCTTTGAATATTACATAATGTTAATGAAATAACATAAATAAATATAAAAACATTGAAACCAACACTAATATGTGACAAAAGAGTTAAGAAAAGAAGTAAAAAGTAAAAAAAACATTTTTTCCTTGATCAGTAAGAAATTAAATAAAAATGTACTGAAAATAACAGTTTATCATTGTGTCATAAATAAATAAATAATATCAAAGATTTTTCAATCCAGCTGAAAATTTTTGATTTAAAAATTGAAGTATTATGCGCGCTCAAATTGTTTAACTATGTAACTTATGATAGCATATTAGTTAAAAATTTTCAGCTGGATTGAAAAAATCTTCCATTATTTTTTTTTATATATGTTGATGATAAGCTGTTATTTTCAGTACATCTTCCTTTAATTTTATTCTGGTCGGAGAAAAAAATTATTTCTTACTTTTTAGTTATTTTTCTTTTACTCTTTTGCCACATAGAAGTTTTTAAAAAAGGGAAAAAAAACTTTATCTATATTATTTTCTGTTTTTCCAATATCTATTTTCAAAAACATTTTTAGCAAATTTTTTTTCTATTTTTTTAAAAAAACCCATTTTTGGTAGCTTTATAATTAATATTGTATTATCATCCGAACTGAACCAACGCGCAAAATTTCAAGATTCTAGTGTATAAGGAAGTGTGAAAAATAGATGAAAGGTTTGTGCTGAATTAGTACACAAACTAACATATAGGATAAGGTAATAAGCGTTGGAAAATAAAGTTCGTTTCATCTTCTTACTTAATATTTGAAGACATACGTAAGAAATTTTATTTAAAAGCTTATTTAAAAAAAAAAAATTAAAATTCTTTTTTTTACTGTGCGAATGTCATGTACTGAAGTCTATGAGAACTAAAAGTTTTTAATTTTACTGAAAAGCGATAAAATATACTTCATAATTCAAATATATGAACATAAAATTTAGCATTTATAATCAAACAAGAAAGAGCATTCAAATTTTTTTTTACTATAGTCTATTCTATCTAAGATAAAGTTTCACTTGTGATTTTCATTCGTCAAAAATAAGTTTAATCTATTATGAATTTAACGAATTTGTGAGACATTAATTCATTTGAATGTTCATTTGAATGCATCTTATTAGAAAAAAATAACATTATAATTATCATATTACCAAAGATTTTAACTCTTCATTCTTTGATGACAAATTTTTGACTTCCTCAAGATCGCGAATTTGATACATTCCTTCAATAAGAAAGTAAAGATCTATGAAGAACAACTCAACTCCACTGGTGTTGAGGAAGAAGGAGAATAGCGGGAGGCCGTCAGGTTGGCAGGCGAAAGCAGCAGTGTATGATAATTTTGTTAGATGTTTGTTATTATTGTATATATTTATATATTTTGCTGCATTAATACATGATTAAAGTTTGATAGCTTAAAAAGTTTAAATGGACTTGTTATTTATTGCATGGCTACTCTCATCGCCTTTCAACCACTCGTTCAAGGATAGAAATATGTTTCACTGGGAAAAAATTTACTTTTTTTTAAAATTCTTGTAAATAAAATTTCGAGGGAGCCCCTACTAACTGAATAACTTTTATAAATAAGAGAAAAACAAATCAAAAGTAAACAGCAATTTGAACTTCGTAGGACTTATTTTATCTCGTTTTCTATTACTAGTGATTAGGTCGATCAAAAACTAATTTTCTAATTTATTACCTTATCTCCAAATTCTTGAGCATGACTTTCTACTGTTTCCTTCTTGACAATTTTGAATTGCTGTTCAAGAGTTTCTGAGGTCAACACTTCCTAAAATATAGAATGAGAAATGAAATACAAACCTTCTTACTGCAAATAAACGTATTAAATTTCGCATGAAATATAAACAAGAGTTGAAACACTGCAAGTAAAAAAAAAAAAAAAAAAAACTAAAACTCTGTAACGTCTGCCCGTTCCGAGCTGCCTTTTCTGCCATAACTAAATTCAACGATTAAACACTAAGACTCAATAAATCAATCAAAGGGACACTAGAGCAATAATTACGCAATTTATTAACTTCTAGTTAATATAACAACAATTATAAATGCTCTCCCGGACAAGTGTTTTACTACCTTAACTCAACCCACCAATAATAACTAATCTAGCAGACTCTTACCACTAAGCCTTCCTCGACTGCAACTCAGACTCTGGAACAATTGTTGAACACTGGAATAACTAAATCTCTTGAATCACTCAACTTGTAATCCAACCTCCTCCTTCAACCTCTCTTTCGACCCCTCCTTCAACCTCTCTTTCGCGACTCTCAGTCGGAGTTTATATATTTCCTAACTCTCCCACTTCACTTCTTTTTTCTACCTGCTTTCTATCTACATATTCACGTTTAATTTTTGGTTGGGTAAAGGTTGTTTTGCAAAAGCAATCAATCTTAATTAAAGATTAGTGAAGAGAAACCGCGAATAGCCCAATGTCACAACTCTTGCGAATTTTTGCTATCAATATATTGTTACAATTTTGCTATAACGCTTCCCTGCAACGTTACTGTTTTAAAGAGAAAAAAAAGAAAGATTTACAGAGATTTCGTAGAATACCTAGGAAAGCTTAGCAATGACCTACCCTCTTCAAATAGGTGAAAAATTTAGTGACTTAGTGAGAAGCCTGGTGGTTTTTGTAACGAAATAAAGGTTTTTGAAAATGCTAAAATTTTATCGAAATCTCGATTAGGAGAAATGCTATGTACTTTTTCGGAATTTTCCTTTTGACATCACAGTTGAGCTGAACAGCTATAAATAAAGAGAGAAAAGCTGTAAATATTGTCGGCAGCATGATCGAGTGCATCTGCCAGCTGGAAGCTGATGCAGTCTGCCTTGGAAGTGCAGGGAAAAACTTTGGAAATTTGTTCGGGGTGTAAGCAGAACGTTTTTGAAAATGTTATTACTGTTTTTTCACGTTATGCTTTGTTTTAGTGTTTCCGATCTGTGCAATTGCTGTTTTTGTTCCGGTTGTGTTGCTAATCTGCACAAGTACTGTGTTTCTTTATTGTGTTGTTAATGCTTATAAGTTGTACTACCTGTCCTCGTCTTGTTTGAGAGTAAAGCATTATTTACCATTATCTACTTTTTGGACTATTTTCACCAATTACCTACGGGATCAATATTTATAACAATATCATAGGTTACTCGCTCAACATAAATCGGGAAAATTTCACCAATGTGCATTACAACTACAGTTGCTGGTTTGCTAGGATATTCTTTCAATTATAACAGTAGCATAGTTTAAAATAATTTTTACTCATTTTTTTGCCTTTATTATTTATGCTTATACGTTTTTTCTTGCTTAACTGTTCCATGTGTTATCAGTTTTCGAAAGTCAGAATTAATAATGATTCATTTAATTCTGATTTAAAATAATATACAATTTATAAAATTTAGAAATTGGTGTTCCTTAAGGAGACATAGCACCCTGAAAAGGCCAAAAATATTAAAAAAAAATTATAACTTATTATAATTTTATGATTTTTCTATAAATATATGTACAAAATTTGGCAGCTTTAACGATATTATTTCTTGAGTAATTTAAATTGTTTTTTAACAGTACATTATCATTTTCTTAGCCTTAAAAACTTCAAACTGCTCTTTTCAGCTTTTTATTTTTCATGACGGTCATATACTTATTCATGTATCTAATATGCATCGTATACTGGCACAATTAAAATCAGTCCAACTATGGAGGTATCTCATTTTAGAAATTCTATTTTATTTGTAATGGATTTTCCTTGTGTGTGTTCTATGTCAACCAGAAATAACACAATTTGACTGAACAGAAATACATGTTATGAATGAGTGTTGGCGGGAAATGAAAAGTAGTACCTTATCAGAATCTTCCATCCAGTGAACACTGTAAGAGTCGCCAAGGTAAGTGTCCCTCTGCTCATCGTAGTAGATGGCATAAGAGGATTCTTCAGAATTGGCAGCCGTTGTGGCGTACACTAATTGAAAGAACAACAAGAACTTTACACTTCATTGCCTTTAGATAAGAAATGAAACGACATTAATTGTTATAAAAAATATTTTCAAGGTAGCTATTTTTGTATTCATTTTCACCGTATTTTTGTATTCATTTATCCGTACATCTTCACAGAAATTTTTTTTAAAATGCATTCATATTTGCTCTCAAAACATTTTTTAATGCTAAAATATAACCTAAAATTATGAAAAACACATTTAATAATCTACATTTAATTCAAAAAAAAATTTGGAGTGGAAAACCTGTGAAAATAGTATATAAATTTATTATCAGAATAACACTCATAACTCAAAAGTAAACAAAAATATCATTATTTTGTAAATTTTATTTTATTCATCATAACATTTTTTGGGGCTGGTACTACTTTCATGATGAAAATCATATTTCTACAATTTTTATTGTATTTCGAGTCAAATAATAATGAAAAATCACAAAAAAAGTTATAACACTACGTGATTTACACCTTTGTTACTAAAAATGTATCAAATTTACAACTATGAAAGTAGTAGGGGTTCTTAAAAACTTTATAAGGAAGATTCTTGCAAAATTTAAATTAATTGGGTTCATAACTTTTCCCGATATCTACGTTGCCATATGTAAATATGTCGAGAAAACTCATTTTGAGAAAAATCAAAAACAAACTTTCAAATGCAATTAAAAATTAGCTATCGAGTAAAATTCAAATCCCTGTAACTCAAGTTCTAAATAAGATATAAACAAAATTCAAACATTATTAGAAAGAAAAAAAGTATTTAAATTTTAAACTGACATTAAAATTAGAAAATCGAAAAATTTGACAAAAATGACGTTTTAAAGGTATACGAATACTTTAGAAAACTCATGCATTATCAAAGCAAAATTACATTTAAATATTAATAATAGTTTTTACATAAATGATATAATATATGTCTTTACCTTTATACTATTTCCTCACAACAAAGATGAGTAATACTAACTTATCTCTTATATAAATATTCATTAGTTCTTAAATTTTTCTGATTTTAAAAATACTTTCGGAAATTACCATTTATGTTGTCTGGTAGTATGTTTTCAAACATAGATCCAGATTCGCAGGCTTCAATGTAAATTACCATCTAAAAAAAGTTGAAATAAATAAGTTTATTATTAAAACGTGCTAATATGTTATTGTTTTGATGCAATGGCGTTAACAAAAAAATAGTGGACATTAAATGAAAGATACATGGAGTTAAGCTCAAAAGATTGATATTATAATACTTTGATTATAATTACATTCAGCTTGTTTGTAAAGTATAATTGTATCGCAAAATTATATTTAATTTAATACTTTATCGTCTGTTCTTATTTTAATATCCGAATATTTTTGTCTACGTTAATAATTTACATATTTATATTATTTATTACTCTAATTTTAATATTTTATTTTATAACTGCTTTTTATGGAAGATTCGTATGTTTTTATTCTTTTGATTTTAACACTGGCAACGGTTTTGTACTTGAGAATGTTTTGCTAGCAAAAATAAAATTGCATGAGGAATTTGAAGAGAGTATTTTCTTTTCTTGATAGTAATTGTTTCTGTGGAGCCTGAGGCTTGGAAGTACGCTTACTTTAAGTTAATTAACATTCATTTTGAATAATTTTGCTTTTTCGAGAACTTTACAGGAAAAAAAAAGTAACATTCGAAATGAAATTAGCAAAGCCAGTTTCAATTTTTATTTGTTATAAGCAAATGTTGATAAATTAAATAAGAGAAAATTGTTTGGAGTTTTTAAAATTAAGGGTTTTTTTTAAAAAAATAATAAATTGCTTATAATTATTTAAAAAACAATTAAAACACAGTTCTTTACTACAGTTACAGTTATTTTACTCAAAGTCTGAAAATTTGAGATCTTTTTTCGAGAAATAGTTTTTTTTTTCTTAAAAAACATATTTCGTACACATTAGCATTTTTCATTATAAATAATTCAATCGAAAACATCAATAGAAATTACAATAAAAGATTGCAAGATTGAACTAATTGGAATCATAATTATAAAAAATTGATTGAAACATGGAAACTTTTCTTATAATTATTAATTTAAAGTAGGAAAAAACATAAATTAATCGAGGTCTTGGAAGAGAAGTTGAGAACTAAATGAAAAATTTAATTTTTGTACTTACTTTTCCGTACATGCTGTTTTCATACATGTAATTTATTGTTCGATTTAAATCTTGTGCAGAAAGTTCCTACAAGAAAAAAGTCGAAAATTTACTGTTTACTGTACGATAGTTTTTCTTAATTCTTGTACTAATAAAGATAATATTGAGGATTACATATTATTATGCGTCTTCAAGGAAAATGTAAAGGTGAAAAGTAAAGTAACCGCAGATGGTTCGCGTTTGAATAATCGTCTGCTATTTATGTAATTAATTTTCTAAGAAAACTTATTTCTTAGACTAACCAAAATTTGGAAACGATAAGCTTTAGAGATATTGTTTTCAGCTAAGAAAATAATAGATCATTAGACCTCTAATTTGAATATTATAATGTTTTTTAATCTTATTCACAAAGGCTTCATTTTTTATATATTGCTTAGAAGAATAGTTATGCATATTTATTCTTTGTGGATTTTCCATCGTGTTTATAATATTTATTTTAAAATACATCCCGTCCTCTGAAACAATTCCTTTGAATTATTATTAATCATAGTCATTATTCTCTTTTGATTGTTGAACTTTTCAAAAAGAATAACAAATGAAAGCTTCCTTCCTTAAGATAAAAGTAGACAAAATCTTAATTAAACAATTGTTCGAAATATTTCCATTATATACCAAAATCCTTGGAAAATCCTGGAATAAAAATGTTATAAATATTTTAAAACGGTCATAAAAATTTACTTTTCAAAAATAATTTCGTTTGAATTGTAATGATTTTTAATAAATAATCTGTGAAGTATTGTTTGGGTTTGATTTTGACATGTATATGCAGTCATTTTGGGTTGCCCCATTTTCACATGCTTTTAGTAATTTTTGTTTAACCTTTGTTGAAAATTCCTTTCCCCTTCTTTCTTTATTAAAATAAAATATAAGAATTCTTTTCTATTTTTTTTAAAAAAACTTTTGCATTTATTATTATTATTATTCTTAAAAGTCTTTTTTTATTATTCTTAAATCGGTGACAAAATTCAATGTTGGAAAGAAAAAGGCTGGTAAACATATATTATTCACTACCCGAAATATATTTATAATATATACAGAATTTTTTCAAGCGAATGAAAATCGTTAAATTAATTAACTTTTCTGAATGAATCTTTTCTAAATTATTTATACGTACATTCAATAATTTATCATTAAAAGCACGTTTGAAATTTCATTGAAATAATTATGAAAAACAAGACGGATTTTAATATAAATTTGATGTTTGATCAATATTTACTCGAAACAAGCTCTGATTCTATTGTCAGTGTACACTTAAATTTTATAATTAAAATTTTTTACTTACGTCTTCTGGAAAAGCAATAAGTCCCGGAGCTCCATGGTCAGCAAAATATACAAATACATGATCATTTGGGCCACTAATCAAATAAAAATTATTCATCAAAATCTTTAAACTTATAAATTTTTAGTTATATAAATTTTAACAAATTCTGCACTTTTAATGCAGAACATTTTGTTTTACGAACAGGGGAATTAAACCTAATTTACTGTTAAGAAGTGTATTTCAATTATTCATTGATTTACATTAGAATAGACTAAAGGCATAATCGTCCGGAGAGTGGTTTGGATCCATACTAATCAAGGTCAACTTTTTTACTTTTAAAATTTAATTTTTATCATTTGCTAACTTAAATATATTTCGTTTTTTTTGTTCTGAAATTTTTTAATGCAATTTTCTGTTTTTATTGGTAAAATGGTTAATAATATGCAAACTATAACATTTTTTTAATATATATTTCAGAATAAACACATAGTTATAAGCTGCAGTGATTGTCTTTAGAACTTTTGTCTATTAAATTGGAATCAGACAAGATACTGAGTTTTATGGTTACTGTTAAATAATTTGCAATAAATCTCTTAAGAGAATCAAGCATAATTTAAATATTATTTAAAAATTTTCCCTCAAAACCAGTTTGTAGCTTATAAACACTAAGAACAATATTTTTTATTACGTTACCTGTTTCACGGATTTGATTGTGATTTAAAAGAGAACTATACATAACTTTCTAAAACCGAACTATTTTGTGCATTATAATTAAACAGCAAAACTTTTTTATTAAGATATTAATTGGTTTTTAGAACCTGCTCCTACTCTTCCCTACGTTAACTTTTTTAACAACGAAGCATCACTTGTATATACTCCTTGTTGTGAGTGTTATAAAATTAAATTTAAGCATTCATGTAACATTAAATTTGAAAAGAAACCTCGATGAGACTAATGGATAACTTTAATTTTAATTAAGAAGTAAAAGTCCTTTTATGTCAGATACATCTTTACGCCAACCATACATACGTTTTGCTTCATGCTGTTACGAACCTGTGACGATTCTTCCCTGCACCGCTATTCTTATAAGGGAAAAGAAACATTTACAGAGATTTTGTGGGCCAGCCAAGGAAAGCTGAAACGATGACCCCAAAGTCTTGGCGATGAATTTGACAACCCTTTTTGGCGATGGTGAGAACTTTGGCGACTTTAGTGACAAAACGATGATTCGAGAAAATGTTGGAATTTCGGCAATATTTCGACTGGTAGGTAAGTTATGGACTTATCCGTAATTTTTCATAGTGATGTCACACCTGGTTGGAGTGGCTATAAATATGGAGAGAAGCGAAGCCGGATCAAATCGATTGGGAAATCGAATGGAAGCGGACGGCATTGGCTGAGCAGATCTGCAGAGGAATCTGTCGATTGTGTGGCCGAATGAACCTGCCGGGGACTGTAGGAATCTGCCTTGGAAGTGCAGAGATTTGTCCTGAGGGTAAACTAGTGAGCTAAACTCCCTTAGAAGCGCTATGTGACTATTATTATAAGTGTATCTTTGTTCCTGTCGTGTCGCTAATCTGTGCAAGCACTGTGTCGTTAATCTGCTCTAGCTTTGCTACCTGTGTCTGACTTGTTCTGAGTATTTGTAAATAAAGCGTCATTTGCCATTATCCTCTGTGTTGGACTGATTTCAATGAGTTACATACATATATGAGAACACAAACATGATTATTTTTAATTGATTAAATTATTTATCAGCAGTAAATTAAAAAAAAACTTATCGGGGAAAACAACGTTAGCATTAATTAATAATAACATTATGTCAGTGTTGAGAAAACTGTTCTAAAAATTCTAATTTTACGATATTGGTTTGGTGGTAAAATCAGATAATAAAAATTCCATTGGTAGTAGGGTTAGTAATTATAAATAATTACTCACAGTGTGACAGGCGTCATAAACTGTTAATTTTAATTTATTTTAATGCACAAGATATGTTGTACAAAATATATCTATAAGAGTACCAATATATTTTAAGGAATACTGAAATATCAATTCAAAAACTTTTTGTATCTGTGATATATAACTTTTAAAATTATTAATAGAGATTAGATTTTTTGTGTGTGTGTCTAATAATGATATTTTAATCATTCTATATAATTAACTCTGAAAGTTTTTTTTTTTTGTCAAAAATTTTATCCCCTCTTGGTTGAATATGGACATGATATGAGAAATATATTTGTACTTAGGTACAATTTTAAAGAATTCTATTAGACAGTATGGTTCCAAAAATTTTATGCTTCTATGTAAGGTACGTATGCACATAGTGAACCAAAGTATTTTTTTCTTTCAGAAATACCTAAATTTTAAAGAATAATTTATAATATGAAAAAAAATTTAAAATATTTCAATAATTACAAAGTTCAATAACTTTTCTAAAGAAAATATATAGTAATATCAATTAAAAAGTTGATTCACTATGTTTTGTGTCTTTTTTTTATATACGAGGAGTAACATAGTTTTTATATCTATAGAATATTATTTTTAAAAAGGGTACCTAAACGCAAATATATCTGAAATATCGTGTCCATATTCAACTCAAAGGGAAAGAAAAACAAAGAAAGTAATTCAATAGTTAAATAAAATGATTAAATATCATAATTAGGCACATAAAACTCCTAAGTTCTATAAATAATTTTAAAGCATAGATGTCATAAAAAAAGAGAGAATCTTAAAATTCAGTATTTTATTTTCTTCGCATGCCCTTCTACCATCAATTAAATTTTAATAGAACGAAATAGATGAGTATGGAATGTTTGGATTTCAATTACTCTATGTGAAATAAATAAATAAATTGCTTAAGAAAAATCCATTTAAAAACGAGCTCATCAGGTTATGAAAAAAATGCATTTATACAAACCTTTTCAGCACTTTGCCGCTTCCAACACCAGCCACTGTTTCTTCATCACCTTTCAAAACAGCCATGAAATTCTTGGGAGTCACAGCCTGAAAAAGAGTTATTTTTATAATTTATTTAGAAAGCTTCAATTTTAGGGAATCTTCAAGTTTTTTTTTTTTTTTTTTTTAAATGGAATAAATTTAAAAAGTAAATATTGCTGAATTCGGATATGGTCATTTTCAGTTCTTTTGGACCTCAGTTCGTAGAACAATTGCCTATATTTATTTTAATTTCAGGGAGAAGGGAGGGAGGAAGACAAGAAACGTTTTCAAGGTCTTAACTTCAAAATACCTGATTTTTTTTGTGTGTGTTAAAAATTTCATAATTTGTTCATAATAGTAATTTAATGCGCAACAATAATAAAGGACGTTATTATCAGTAATATAGAGTTATTCAAAATGAACCATCCTATTTTAAAATTCCATATTTCCAAAAATAAACGACACAGAATGATAAAAAATACATGAATGCAAAAGGGAAAATATAAAAGTTTCTTTTAGAAGTGTTCAATATAACTTCCTTTAGTTACACGCATAATGTCAATTCGATACGTAAATTCGTGCCAAATACGCTGTAAAGTGTCAGTGGTAATTGATTGTACAACAGCAGAAATCCGTTGTTTAAGTCCACATCAATTTGTGGTTTACAGTGTAGCATGCACAATATCTTTTATTAACCCCAAAGGAAGGAACCGCATAAGGCCATATCAGGTGACTTAGGTGGCCAGTTGTGTAGCATCAAGTCATCTGGTCTACCGCGACGGATCCAAATGCGAGGTAGCTACGTGAAATCTTTTGAAATAGCTTCACGAAGAACACACGAGGGACATCAATTGTTCATAATATAAAACTTCTAGTTTTTTTTTTTTTATAATTATGTATTACCTATCATTATGCGTCATTTACTTTTGAAAAGATAGAATTTTTGAAAATCGATTGAATCATTTTGAATAGCCTTGTTTTATGAAATATACTTTTTTTTATTATCACAGTATGAAAACTGACACTTTTTACATTTAGACGCATCTTTTACGCATTTGGTTTTAATAAAAATAATCTTACAAGTTTTTAATGCTACATTTTAAAAGAATATACATTTATAACCATTATAATTACAATTTTTTTAAAAAAAAATTCTTAGCATTTAATTTTAAAAATGTACAGAAATTCGGTAAGATTATTTCCTATTATACAAAAAAAAATTTTACTTAGAATATTTTGATGAAAAATTTAGTAGAAAATATAAACAAAAAAAAAAAAAAAAATGTATCTACCAAATAATAAAAAAAAAAAACTAATATGTGTTTTAAATCTGCTATTAAGTTAAAAAATATTTAAAAACAGTTGTAAACAAGTATTAACAAACAAAATAATTTGTTATCCGTACCTCATATACTTTTGTTTGAAAATGTATTATCATCAAAATAATCCATATGATAGTGAAATAGAGTTATAAATATATCTCAGCATTACATTTAATTTCTTTAAGAAAAAAAATATTTAAAATTACAGCAGAACGCACGCGCATTTTACAAGTATATAACTTCATCTATGGTTATCTCTTACAAATTTGCAATAGAAAAAGTTTGATGCATTTTAAAAATTATCAGGATCTTATTAATCTTTTATAATTGTGCTTTTGGACTTCAGATATAAATAAATTTTGATAATATATTAAAAAAAAATCCAATGTTCACTTACCTCACCAATATAATCCTTTGGGACACCTTTATAAACGTCATTTCCGTTAGGATGATTTATAACTATTCCTGGTGTTGGATTTCTATGGAACAAAAAATGCAATAATTATTAATTAAGAGCTCTGATTGTTAATTGTTTTTAAAGGCGAGTATTTTTTTTTATTTACTTACTCCTCATTATTAGCAATATCATCGGTCATCAGCACGATTATTCTTTCATCGGGAATGCCGTGACTTTTCAGTATCTGATATGAATGACATATGTCGGCCTGTAAAAAGAGTGCGAATAAATATAAATGCTTTTTACTGGCATTCTTCGTTGTTTGACTTTTAATCAAAATGGATGAATTCGATTGAGGGATTATTAATTTTTTAAAGTTAATTTTGATTTCAAAGTTTTTTGTATTAATTTTTTGGAGAAATATACATACCTTAAAAAATTCAAATGAATATTTTAGCAGTATTTTATAAATACGATAAAAGTGTTCCTTTATTTATATACTTTGATATGCTCGTATATTTACATATATTGAGCAATTACTAAATGAAAGATGGAATACTTGTATTAATCCCTTACCTGAGACACATATTTCAGAAATATGTTTCAAATATGAAAAAAAAATTTTTTTTTCTGCTTAACTTTGATCAGTAATAAGGTTAGAAAGTTATTAATTTACAAATATTTTTAATGAAATAGCTTTTTTTAATATTTTAATATAAATGAGAATTAATAATGGCTTATACTTATGTATTACTCAGAATACTTTAATTATAACAAAAAAATTAAATGGAATATTAGTTTTGAAGCCAAATATGATAAACTAATGCTGAATTTAATTCAACAGTATGGTTTGAATATGCGGATTTCATAAGTTCATTGCTATATGATGCATACCAAAATATGACACTGCACACGGGTTCACATCACACTTATTAAGACTTGTTGAGCCTAAATCTTATTCTTCATCAACGTCTGAATCATACATTGCAAAAAGGCCATTTTCGTATAAAATACGCGAAAAATGACAAGGAGGAATAAAAAAAAAAAAGTCAGACTATCTGTTCGAAATATCCCCTCTTTTCGAACGTATTTATAGCTGACCACACTAATTTTTCTCTCTTCTGAAGATCAAGAACAGATAGCTATTTTAATATGAATGAATAAGCATATTAAATGTCTATTCGAAACAAAAACACAGCCCTATTTATCTCATTTCCTCCTTTAATTAACACTTTGGGACTTAAAATGATGTTCTTTGAATTATAAGTATCTCTTGCTAAACAAAAAGGTAATTTATGTAGATTAGATTAGAATTATTTCAGTGTAGTGAATGGGACTGAAGAATTACATTTAAAAAGCAGTGAAAAATTTAATGCTGAAGTTAGTTGGAATTTTAGTTAGCAGTAAATATAGTGAGCGGAAGTTATCAATGTGAGACATTCATATCGAAACTACGTTCAGTAAGGAGTTTTAGGAATGAACACGAAAATCTTCTCTTCAAAAAGTCAAGGATTCGAGCTCTCATTTATAAATCTTCTAAGGACTTGAATCTTTAATCTTTCATCAGCAGGAGTGATTTTTTTTTGGGTTCCATGAGCATAATTTTTTATCAAAATTTTTGTAATAGCACTACAACCAACGTTTAGCTAACGGGCAGTGATTTTGATGTTTATCCGTTCATTTCTATAAGCTATAACTTGATCTTTTTGAAATTCGGATGAAGTGAGATAAAGGTATTCATTTAAGAATTGAAACGAAAAAATATGATTTATAAACCACGATATGTATTTTTTCCTAAATTAATTCAATGAAATAGACAATATCAAAATTCGCAAATATATCCAACAAATTCAACTTTTGCAGGTGTCCTACTTTTTTACACTCAGAAATTCACACATGCATGTTTTCCGCTTGAAATAAAGTGGTCGGTATTTAATATTAGACTCTAATTGGAGGCCTAATATTTCAAGAAAACCCCATAACAAATTAAAGTTCCAATTAAGAAAATGCCGTTAAAATTTTCAAGAAGTTAAGTGTTCAACCCTTTTTCTTACGCATTACAATATCGAGATTCTACAATGCACAGTTTAAAATTTTTAATATTTTATACGTTCCTTCAATTGTGAATTCAATTTCAAGAGTTAATTAAAATTCTATACTGCTTTAAAACTAATTTAATAATTATTTTATAATAGACGTGCATATAACAAACTATTTAAGAATTTCACAAAAACATACTCACCTGATGTCTGTAATTACCCCATGATGATGATCCGGCAACAAGAACCGCCCATAGTTTTCCTCCTGCAGAAGGTTCTAAATATTTTGGAATTCTATTGAAACCAGAGATGGTGGTTGCAAACGCAACTAGCAACAACAGCGAAGCAATACGGAAGTTCATTTTCGAGAACTAATATTGTGACTGGGAATTAACCGCACAGACTTATAACTAGTTAATGTGTAATTATATGAAAGCCCAAACTATATTTATATACAACACTCAACCTTTGCGCTTTCGTGTTTTTTTAACGTGGGAAAGCAAACATACTCACGAGATATTTTAATGTGCTGACAACCGATAACAATTAGTCGCATGATTGACAGAACAGAATGCAACACCATCACAAGCGAGCGACACAATGCAATTCACGCGATTTCTTATCTTTCCTCTTTACGGTGGATGACTTTTTTTTTTATCGTTAAAGAGTGTCTAGTTTTACTTCACTCACATTCGTAAAATTCAATTCACTATTGAGGTATGATAACACAAAAAAATAACCGAAACCTTTTAGTAATTGAGATAATTTAAGATAAATGTTGTCAAAAATATTAACAACTCACTGATGACGTAGCACACGTGTTGAATGAAGAGTTGAAAACGATTTCGGAATTGATTTGAAGTGTTTGTTATTTGTAAATATAATGTAATATTGAGTTTCTCAGTGATAAAAGTAAAGGATTTCTAGGAAGATATAGATTATTTTGAAATATTTCTGAAGGATAAAAGTTTTTACTATTTACCTATGAAAATTTGCATCTGTTATACATGTTATATAAGCATGTACAAAATGGTAGTAGATAACACATCGATCAATAACTCCCGAGACTAACCCAGAGATGGCGCTCGTAGTAAACCAGTAACCAGGTCTTTCTAGAGTACTAACCTTTGCTTGAAACGTGTCAAAATTTTAAGTCGATCGGACCAGGAAAAAGGTTTTTTGAAGTGAAGTGAAAAAGGTTTTTTTCCGAGTGGTTGCCGCGATTGCTTTCGATGGAACAAAAACAGCAACGAGTCGATGATTCAGAAAGCTGTTTATCGCTATTTACTCGCAACAAAAAAGATTTCTTGCGAAAAAAAAAAAAAGATTTGTGGAAAAGCGTTGGAACAGACCCCTAAAAGGTGTTGGATTGTATCACCCTAAAAGGTGATTAACAAAAGGTGTTATGTTGATGAATAAAAAAAAATTTTGCTAAAAAAATGTTGTTTTCAATGTTAGACTCGCGAGTTATTGATCGATGTGTTATACGTTTGTTATGTTCCTATTAATAAGTATCAAAGCAGTCAAATTTTCTGTATGAATATTATAGAGATTTAATGAACAGTAACTTAACTTATGGATAGGCGATGTAATTTCTCTATTTATTCAGTTAGATTAAAAAAAATGTAGAATTGGTATCTATTTGTTTTCTAAGCATTCATTTTTAAGATTTAAAATATTTCAAAATAGTTTACTATAAATTAAGTAGTTGTTTGCTTGCTAGATACTAAGAGGAAAGAAAAATAATTATAAAGGAATTAAAATGTAGACAGGCATACAAAAATCAATTAAGGATTTTTATTAGTATTGATTTTGAAGATCTGAGTTTCAAGAGAAATTTTCTGTTAAGAAGTTCATCTTCTTAACCGAATATTCATTACTAAAAATTTTCAAAACTCACGGAACTTTCCACTTTTGCGCTATTCATTTACTGAGGACTGACTGCATGTCAGTTTGTTTTAAGTTGTATCAAATTGAAAAATTTAAGATATTTGGTCAAGAAGTTTATTCAGTTAAGAAATCGAAAGATTTATTTCAGAAGGCTATTCATTTAAATAGGATTCCTTTAGCCAGTAACTCATTGCTAAAACTTTCGAAAACTCAAGGAACTAAAATAATTTGTTATTTATGTAACATTCATTTATAACTTTAATCAAATTGAAAAATGTAATAATATTCGGTTATGAGAAGTGCACCTATGCTATTAGTAATTTTTAAAAAAATTTTGAAAACTCATGGAACTAATGAGAATTTTTCCACTAATAGGATATTCATTTACAGAAGACTGGCTGTATATCAATTTGTTTTAACTTGCACCAAATTGAAAAATGTAGAAACATTTTATTAAGAATTTCTTCCATAATTTTAAAAAATAAATATATATTTGTTTAAGAAGTTTATCAACTGAAATGGTGTTTATTTATTCGATTATTCACTTCTCAAAGTTTTGAAAACTCAAAGAACATGAAAGAATTTGTCAACTTATGCGATATACTATTACAGAGAACTGGCTGTATAACAATTTATTTTAATTTGTATCAAACTGAAAAATGTAGAAATATTTGGTTAAGAGAAGTACATTTATGCTGTTAATCATTTAAATTTTTTTTTTTCACTTATGCGATATTCATTTACAGAGGACTGGCTGTGTATCACTTTGTTTTAATTTGAATCAAAGCGAATAACGTAGACACATTCTTAGTTAAGAAATTAAAATATATATTCTGTTAAGAAGTTTATTCATTCATAAATGGTGTTCATTTATTCAATTATTCACAACTAGCATTTTTTGAAGCTCAAAGTATTGAAAATTTATTTGTTCGCTTATGCGATATTTATTTACGGAGGAAGCTACTCACCAATTTATTTGAACTCGTATCAAATTGAAAAATTTTCATTGTTCCTACTGTATTCAAAAATTAAAATTTGGGAAATTTTTAGTAAGAAATAATAGCCGTTTAAATATTTGATAAGGTATTCATTATTCATCGAATATTGTAAATCGTTTGATGCCTAGGCATTATTAGAAATACTTCGTAAGGTGAGAAAAATTGTTCGATTTTCTTCATTAATCTAACTTTTATTTCTCAACAGAAATTTTACGCTGTTTTTTTTTCCAAACAACTTATCAGATTATTATACTCCATATTTTTCGATGGTCTTAAAGCTTCGTAAAAAATAAAGCAAGAGCTTGGTGGTTGGCTGACCAAGGGTTCAAGACTCAATTCTATAAAAATCGTCATGCGGACTAATTATCAATATTTCACATTAAATTCAATAGGAATTTATATTCCTGATGTGTTATAGAGTGAATGGCTTAAAAGTGAACTATCCCCTCAATAATTATACTCCTAAACTAATCAGGGGCTGAAATTTCGAGGTCCGTCACCCCAAAGGCCTCTTGTATAGATTAATAAGTTTTCAATGAGTACGTAATGTGTTTAATGCAATAGTATTAGTACAGTTATTGGAAACGTTTTTGAAGGTGATAAGTTATCCAGTTTTTTTATTAAAATAATCTTTAATTCTTAACAGCAATTATACTCTTATACCCCCCCCCCCCTCAAACAAGTAGTCGCAAATGTCCTCTAAATTTCTCTAGGGTCTTAAAATTTAGTAAAAAAAGCAAGCGTTTCGAGGTTTGACGTTCACTATTTGATTGGATAAAAATCCCCTTGTCAAGTAATAGTAACTTGATTTCATTTTAAATTTAATGGGAATTTATATTCCTGATATGGTGTAGTGGGAATGGCGTAAAAGTGAAATATTCTTTCAATAATCATACTCATTATCTAATCATGGGTTGAAATTACAAGGACCACCTCCAACGGTCTCTTGTGCAGATTTTAATTAAAGTAAAATTAAAGTCGCCAATTCTTCTGCTATTTGAATCTGTTTTTAAGCTTTCATTGCGGTACATCAGTTAAAAAAAAACCTAATGAAATTCGTTGTATTTCACTTTGTTCGCAATAAAAGTTCTTGTCGTTAAATATTATCGCTATCTTTGGAAAGTTTTCCCGGAAGCCATACGATATCGCTGTTAAATGGACACAAAGTAGGTAAAAATAGAATGTCTGAAAACGAACCAATGACAATATTTTCTTACGAATCACTTTTGATGGATGAATTTCTCATAAATTGTGCGAAGGAATGATTAGATTTTTTTTGTTTGTATGAAATATTTTTGGAATGAATAATCTTTTCATACACTAGTTTTTTAAGGAAATAGATACATTTTTCGGCAAGTGATTTTAATATAAGTCAAAAAAGTAATATTTCTGTTCTAATTAAAATACGATCTCAAGTGAACAGTTATCTTACAGGAATGCATTTTCTTCTACCTCTAACTTCAAAGAATTACTAACCTTAATGAGACTTAAGCCGCGAGTAAGTTTCTTATTTATAAGATCAAAAGACCTAGTTTCTTAAATAGATTTATTTTCAACTTTTTTTGTATCTAAAAGCATCAGTGTAACTCGATTGAGGCTCAAAACTCCCAGATCCTTCTCCAGTAGCTTTTGATGTACAATTAACACGTGATAGTCGAGGTCCATAGTTTCTAAACCGTGGGTTAAGTGCACCGCAAATTTTAGTATGAATACAAATAGATCGATGATATGAGCACGAGCACCGCTATGAATTTTACACTTAAGGCTCCCGTCTACCCGCTATTTTGATTTCATCAGCTTAATGTTAATCCTATGGAATTTCGACTTAAATTCTCTCATCTTTACTATTTGATCTATTTGAATGCAATAAAGTGCATCTGAAAGAGCAAAAAATAATGAATGCTTCTGTGGAATTACTTTTTCCCTCCGATTTTTAAAAATATTTGAAAATATTCTTTAAAGACCGGAAAACTCAAAAACGAATCATTAAAATAAGAATAAAAATATTTTGAAAAATCTTAGGAAAAAAGTAATTCCACAGAAGGATTGATTATTTTTTGCTCTTTCAGATGCACTTTATTGCATTCAAATAGCTCAAATAATAAAGATGTGAGAATTAAAGTCAAAATTCCATAGGATTAACATTACGTCCACGAAATCAAAATGGCGGGTAGACGGGAGCCTTAATGAACATTTGCGTTGTATGATAAAGTAACTAATTTATTTGAGAAAATAAGTTTATGGCGATGATGTATGCTATTTAAATTCCTACAATTAGCTCTCACTTTCCCTATACATATATCTTGTTCAAATTTTCAATCGTTAATAAAATACTTTTTATTCATCCGCTCAAGTTCAAATACGTTTTTTAAAATTGTAGTGGAGGACACTTGATGTTAATACAGTTTTTTCAAATATTAATTCATTAATTAAATTAAAATTGGTGAAAATGCAGTTTAGTCCAACCGCTTGGTGCGATTTCAAAAATTGCCAAACTTGGCGATTTTTTTTTTTTTTTGGCTGAACGTAAAGTGCGCGAAGCGGACCAGGGTAGCCACATTTGACAAAATGCTGCCAAATAATTCCTGTCGCCAAGAATGGTTGGGCTAAGCTGTATTGCAACCATTTAATTTACTGGATGAATTAAGAAATAAGCCAACTATGGCACTTGTCTTGGAATGGCGAAATTGGTAGAGCGTTGGAATAGAATCTTCATGCCTTCGGATCGAATCTCTTCGGAGCATAAATTTTTTTTATTTGATTTACAAATAATTAATTTTAGTTTTATATGGGAGAAAAAAAACTCTCTTATATAACATATTTAGCAGAATATAAATTTAGGAATAAATACCGTCAATGACGAAGCTTGTAGATCGCTGGAAAAAACTTTCTTTTGTCATTTAATATTGTAATTCTGTCATATGTATATGCATATTTATATTAATTGTAATTATTTAACAAAAAGTAACTAAAATAAAAAATTTCTTTGTTGACTTCTAAGTAGGAATTGACTTAAATTTTTTTTCTTGTTTTACAATATGTAAGTCAATTGCCGATTACAAAAATATATAATGAAAGAACACTAAATATCGAGTTTATAAATAGTTTTAAAGAATACCGAGTTTATTGTTTTATCAACGAATCATTAATGAGTTTGTTTCTTACTGACATTTTTATTTGTTTGAAATCTCTTGCATTACATATCTTATTTGCTGTGCCATAATCCGAGCTTTGAGTTGCTCAAAATAGCTTTAAAATAACTCTATTACTTCGAGGGCCATAGAATGTGTGATTGGAGTCTTTTTTGGTATATCGCTTTCTTCATTACTTCACCAGGACACCTTTGATAATATCTTCCTTTGTACTTATCCCTACTACTGACTGAACATTATCTCAATCGCTTATAATACTTCAACAGATTCAAGTTATGCCTGCCCTGTTATTTCCATTTTTGATTCAACTTTTCTCATACATATAAATTGACGAGTCATATGTATGAAATAGAAAGAAAAATTACATTTAAGTTTGCTCTTAATACGAAGTTGTGATGTCATTCTGACAAAAATGATCTGAATTTCATAAAAAGGGGTAATGAGCGTTAGGACGCTACAATCACTAGGAGTAATATCACAAGCGATTGCTCTTCGAGGGAGCCATAGTAAAATCGCGTGTAAAGCAGGCTCGCGTGTTGTTGAAGCGGTTTTCACAGGTAACTATGGTCCGATTGTAGTTATAATATGATATATCTTAACAGAAAAAGGGAATTTTTATTTGATGACATAAATTTTATTCAAAGATATATCTTTCTAGATTTTCTTTGCTTACTTAGTTTAATTATTTAGATTGTCCCATTCATTGCGTACTACAAATATAAAAAATCTGCAAATTAAAGCCAACAGGCGGGCTCTTGTTACATCCATTGCAATATTCTAAAAGAATTCAAATAATGCTGCAGAAGAACCCTTTCATTTTTTTTAATATAAAAAAACATATGTTAATTTTTAATATGTAATTATACCTCATTTTCAGCTACTCAATCCACCTTTATTTAGTTATACGTATCTTATTTAATATTATTCTACTTAAAGAAACTACCCAAGCGTTTTTTTTTTATATATATATTCGTGGTTACTTTATTCATAAATTCCCAAGCCAATTTTTGTCATTCAAGACTGTAAGTAAAAATTTCTACACCGGAGTTATAAAGTGATCTTCGAATTTTGTCGACTCACTTAAACTCAGAAATATACGATTGTTTTGGGGGACCCCATTCCAATCTCAGAAAAATATATCTTAAACAAATATTTAAAGCTACCAATGAGTTATAAGTATTTTATGTAAAAAGCGTTTAAAGAAAAATTATTGTATGTTTTACTAAAAGATTTTTATGTACAATTAAATAATTTAACACATCAATCAATAACTCCCGAGACTAACATTGAAAACAACATTTTTTTTGCAAAATTTTTTTTTATTCATCAACATAACACCTTTTGTTAATCACCTTTAGGTGATAAAATCGTTCAACGCTTTTTCCACTTCCACTTCCTCAAAAAAAAAAAAAAAAAATTTTCCCCTTTCTTTTTTTTTTCGCAAGAAATCTTTTTTGTTGCGAGTAAATAGCGATAAACAGCTTTCTGAATCATCGACTCGTTGCTGTTTTTGTTCCATCGAAAGCAATCGCGGCACCCACTTGGAAAAAACCTTTTTCACTTCACTTCAAAAAACCTTTTTCAGTAAATACACTTCCATATGATATCTGTGTCCTCTCGGCAATCTCACGGATCTTCACTTTACGATCTTTCATTATAATTTTTGTCACTTCACTCACATTTTCCGGTGTAACGGCTTCCACAGGTCTACCCGAGCGTTCCGCGTCATTTGTGTCGGTACGACCACGTTTAAACTCGGCAAACCACCGACAAATCGTTGCTTTTGATGGACAAGAGTCCGGGTAACATTTTTCAATCCATTGTTTCGCTTACACGGTGTTTTTACCCATTAAAAAACAATGTTTTATCAGAACACGAAACTCGGTTTTTTCCATTTTTTAAACAAACTACAAAACGACTTTACTCCAACCTCGATAACTCAGCTGTTTCTGGTCCGATCGACTTAAAATTTTGACACGTTTCAAGCAAAGGTTAGTACTCTAGAAAGATCTGGTTACTGGTTTACTACGAGCGCCATCTCTGGGTTAGTCTCGGAACTTATTGATCCATGTGTTATATATTAGCAACATTAACTCGTGATCCAGTGTCACTTACATTATATTTTGTGACTGAAGTGTGCTTGCATTTTTTTACTCAAACTGTCGACGAAGTCCAGCTCTATTGATGTTAACTGCAGCAGCATTTCATACTCTGTATTTAATTTGTTTCTATATTTTGCATTTGTTGCCACATACGTAAAAAAAAGATTTTTCACGGAACACACAACGGTAGCTTGCCTTTAGATAATCGCGGTCATACAAGCTCTCTGCGAAAGTGAATCTATTTTGCATACACATCGACCGAAAAATTAAAAATCCGGTGCTATTTTAGCATGTACGTCACTTCTGACGTCGCGTTACGAAAGTCGGCAACCCACACACGAAGCTTTTGATCTATTTTCAAAGATAACTAAATGCATCTTTATATTTTTTTTAGCTATTAAACTCTTGTCAACTAATGTGTTTTGTGATTTTCTTATCGAATTTTTATTTTGACTCGAGGAACTCCTGGATTTCATTCACGGGACCCTGGGTTTCCGCAAAACACAGTTTCAAGATTGCTGCATTATAAGGTAGATAAACTTTAAAATATAATAACTTTGTTTAAATGTAGCTAATTAATTTCTCGAATGTGGTTTTATTAGAATGACAAGTAACCTTATATAGCCTTATTATATCATAAGTACACTTATAGAAATTTATTAACCTAAAACGGCCTTAAATAGTCCAATGCAATCTTTTTAACTCGAAAAAAGTAGCCTTTCTACGCACTATACACATCAACGATTCTTTTACGTTTCCGACTTTGAACAGGTTAAAATAATTGACATTTCAATAACTTTAACCGTCATATGAGAGTCTCATTAATTTTTTTCTATGTTTTTCTTGTAAAAAACACGCTTTCTTGGAATAATTACAACGTTATAAATTGAGCAGTCATAAACACTACTTGTTCTTCATGTGGGTCTTACCAAAAAACAAAAGGTTACGAAGGGCTCCGAACCGTAATTAGTTGGCAAAGCAACTCAATTACAGAACGGGAGAGGTTGAGCAATTATTCAATTTCCGACATGCCACCGAGTGCTTCTTCATCAGAATTTATGGCTCTCTTTTATTTTCCTGCGCTCGTCGTGAAGGAGATTTCGGCCTTCTCATCGCATCCATTACGTAGGTAGCGAGTCGATAATGGGATTTTAGATGTTGATGACGAGATAAAAAAGAGCATAGCTAGAAAAACGGCGATAGATTGAATGAGCAATTATTTTATCTTTTATGAGTTGAAAAAGTAATTATAGGAAGTAAGTTTCTGCATTCATTATTTGTAAAAAGAATGTTTCAAAAATATTATTACACGCTGAATAACACTGATCATTTTTTTTATTTACAAAAAATCTTGTAAAACACATTCAACCTTCAAGTAACTTTTCTTAAATTGCTCTGACCTCCGTGAGAATCTATGTAAGATATGATTCAGGATAGCTGAACTAATATCAAGGAATGTGAGCAGAACCCAAACCTGGAAAACTCATTAATATTGATCCGATACATCATTTCTCTAATTGATAATCAGCTTAAACTCATTTCAGTGAAATTTATAAACGTGAGCTAACCTGTTTTTTTTTTTTATTTTATTTAAGAAAATAACGGCTACAAAAATGCGTCGGGCATAAAATAAAAGGACGCATGGTGTTAGATTCAAAAGACTGACAATATGGTTACAATAATTATATTTAATTTGCTTAGAGTGTATTTTCATTGCTAAAATATATTTAATTTCATGTTTTACCTTCTAATTTTATTTTAAAAGTCGAACAGAATGTTATTGTCCTCTGTAATAATATATCTTTTGGTATTATTTTAATAATTAACTCAATAGTTTTGATTTTTATGGTGAAATCGTCTATCTATATTCTTTTTGTTGTTAACATTGGCAACGTTTTTGTGTTTTAGAATGTTTTGATTGTGAAAATAAGTAATGCATTAAGAATTTGAAGTAACTATTTTCTTTTCTTGGTAGTAATCGTTTCTATAGAACCTTAGGCTTGGAAGTACTTTTGCTTCACGCTAATTAATATTCATTTTGAATAATTCTACTTTCTTTAGAACTTAATCGGAAAAAAAAGCTTTTCCAAATGGCTGTGTTTACATTATTCCGGTGCAATACTACTTTTAATTACTGGAATCTGAGTATCGTTATCAATAACAGCTTCTAAAAATTTACCTCCGCACTCTATTTGAGTAGTAGGTAATGCATCAACAGACGAATTATTTATTTAAACCTTCTTCTCTAGTAGTGGATATTAAATAACGAAAAGTAATAACGGAGAGTGGCTATTAAATAACGAGACTGACGCTGGTACAGAAGAAGTACGCATACGCCAAACGCCAGTGACCGACATTTGTTTAGCGGGAAGCCTTCTCTTTCGAATGCAGCGCCTCTTGATTTTGCGAACACAAATTCGTATACCCGTAGCCTTCTTTCGCATTTGAGTTTTTTTTTTTTTTTTTTTTTTTTTCGCCAGAAAAATGTTCTGAGCAACGGATTGTTGTGAAATTTCACATGAAACTTGGAAAAAACGCTTCTGAAACTTACAATTTATGGAAAGAAGTGTACGGCAACGAATGTTTATCGCGTGCTCCTGTTTTTGAGTGGTTTAAGCGTTTTCAAGAGGCCGATAAGACGTCGAAGATTATTCACGCCCGGGTCAACCTCCCACATCAAAAACGGATGTCAATACAGAAAAAATTGGTAATCACATTTGGTAAGAATCGAGAAAGAATCCGTATAGCAAAATTTTCCATCTTTACAATGCACCAGCTTATTCCATATTGTCTCTAGCCAAGTAAAGCCTTCGAGTGTTAGACCATCCGCCCTATTCGTCGGATCTCGAGGCATGCGATTTCTAACTTTTTCCGAAGGTTAAATCTGCATTAAAAGGAACAAGAATTGAGTTCTTTGAAGCTGTGAAAGAGAAAGCGGCACGCGGCCTGAAGGAGCTGACAGAAGACTTCCAGCACCGTTTCGAACAATGGAAGATGCGCAGGAAGGGTTGTATGGATAGAGGAAGGGTGTATATTGAAGGTGATTATGTTAATAAATATAGCATTAAAAATGTTTTATAGCGTCAGTCTCGTTATTTAATAACCACGCCTTGTAATTTCGAATGCAACTGCAAGTGTGAGAAGCTTTGAAGGAGGTGTCTTATAAAATGAAAATCATATTCTTCAAGTTCGGTCATACTGGGACAAACAACATCGTTATAATAGATTGCTAAAGGTAGTATTCAAGTTCATTTTTATGAAAAAGAGAACGAGTCAGTTTAGTTAATGCCTAAAACTTGGCAGGAGCCAATATTTACGATAAAATTCTACCCTGCTAAATCTAGTAAAGGCCACTAGAGAAAGTGACTGCGTGAGCATTGCCTGCCGTTTGGTGCCAGTTCATATAATTTCTAAATTCCCTGAGTCGATCGCGTAAGACGTTAATATGCTCAGGAAAAAGAAAAAAATTACAAGGAGAGAGTGTCCAGCACATCAAAATATTGAGTTTGATATTGCTAACATACATATATAGTAACATATTTTAATCCAGTAATGTCATTGCTGTCTTAGTTAATCACATTTTTTCTGCATAAAATATGCTCTACATCATTTATAATTTTGTTATCAACGTATTTTTAAATTCCTACTATTAGTTCACACTCTCCCTATATATATCTTGTTCAAATTTTCAATTGTTAATAAAATACTTTTTATTCATCCACTCAAGTTCAAATAAATTTTTTAAAACTTGTAGTGAATGACAATTGTTGTTAATACAGTTTTTCAAATATTAATTCATTAAGTAAATGTAATAGGAGAAAATGCAGTTTAGACCAACTGCTTGGCTCGATTTCTAAAACTGCCGAACTTGGCGATTTTATTTTGGCTGAAAGTTAAATCCGCGAAGCGGACCATATTAGTCACATTTGGCAAAATAGCTCCAAATATTTCCTGTCGCCAAGGCTGGTTGGTCTAAACTGCATTCCAACCATTAAATTTACCTGACGGATTTCTTTTGCCACTTAATATAGTGATTCTGTCATATATATATATATATTCTCTATTATTTAATAAGTAACTAAAATAATAATTTTCTTTGTTGACCTAAGTAGCAGTTGACTTAAATTTTTTTTCTTGTATTACTTGTTAACTTCTTATGTTAAAGTAAAAAAACAGCATTTGTGAAACACCTTTAAATTTTAAGAATTCGTGATAAGATAAAGTAATATACATTAAAACTGAACGAATTTATCTGAATATTGGGTCAGTTTTCTAAATGAAAATTATTCCGAGTTTGCTCTTTATTTGAGATTTTTCCCCCTTTCCCAAGGGTTTTACTCTCTTTGGTAAAGACTTATGATGCACTTCTGGGTTACCCTGTCGATCCTCTTTCTTGTCATTGAATTCTATATTTTTTCTATGTTTTTCAAATGCTTAGATCACAGATACACACTATTGGGTGTAGCATAGCCATATCTGTCTCTTACGCCATTCAACATACCATTACTCACTCTTCTTTCTTTCTGTTTTATATGTATGAATTATTATCTCTTGGAAAGTTAAATGCTCCAGTTTGGATTAATTCTTTTTGTACGAGATTATTTTCATGATTTCGCGATCAGTGAAATTACCAATACGTTCAATTATTTTTCATTGGTCAAATTTTAAGTTATAAGAATTTTTTTCATGCATAAGTACACTCCGTAACAATTAAAAATAATATCAAAAGAGTATACAAGAAAACAAATGAAATTTATGATTCATTCTCATTACGTAGCTTCTCATTGCTACGTTAAAAAACAATCATACAATCGTAATCCTGTTCAGTATTATATTCTGGTATATTCTTTCATTACGTAGAAAATGATCTTTCCATCATGAATAAACATTCTGCAAGGAAGACAATAAAATTCAAACTTTCCGTGAAACACTGCTTTCTCTCTTGAAAGACTGCACTTCCATATCTGTGGACTTCTATTGCACGGACGGACCACTACACGTCCATCGCCATAGGAATTATAATCAGTGTCTTCCCAATAAGAAACTATTCAGTCGATGTGTATAATCATTAGCTTAGAAGTTGTCGAAGTGCGACGTTAATAAGAAAACTGAGCTTAACTAAACTCCTATCATCCGATGGAGCTGAAGTTTTGCGTGTAGATATAACTTTGATGATAATACAGCATTACAGTAGGCTCTTGTAATAACGGACTCAGGGGGTCTTGAACTTAACAACCTCGTCCAATTGAATTGAATTTTTCGCACAAGTATAGCTCACGTAATTCCATTTTCATCTTGAAATTCCAGCCTAAAAGAATTATATAAATATAAACTAAAAAAATATATTAAACTTTTATTTATATATGGACTAAAGGGTATAAAAAATAAATTCTTAAATGTATAATAATATAAAATTTATATAAGTGTTAATACTTCTTTTGATCTTATGTATAAGTAACTGTGGTGTTTAATTTATCCGTGATTACTTAAGTATTTCAACTCCTCAGGCATTTATAAATTATATATATATATATTTTTACATGAAAAATGTTTTTTTTAAAAAAAATTTTAGGTTTTATTTGAATAAAAGTTTGATTAAAATTCTTTTTTACTTCTATTTATTTATGGATTCTGTGTCTCGTTTCACACTGTTTCGGTTTGACCGATTTTCCGAAAATGGTATTAGTCGTATAAATAGAGGTGTCGTATATTCTAGTTACTTTCAGGTGTTTTCCCTTAACTGTAACTAATATATGATTGCATACTTATATGTTAATTATAAGTACGTAAACTTACTAAGTAATACCTAACTACAAAATAAGATTTTTTTTTTATCATGAATTTTTGTTGGATTAATACAAATGCAAATTCTTCCTCAAAAATAAGCCCCATTTCAGGTGTTAAACAATCGAAAGTTATTAATTCAACCAATAGTATGCCTGGGTTCAGAGTCCTCACGTTGGTATGGTATGATAGTGAGGAAAGGAAGGAACTGTTTAGGTCTCGTCTCTATCATTTAACCGGGGCTCAGCATTACGAGGTTAGTCGCTAATATCCCTCATGTTACTTCTAAGCTCGACATTAATAAGCAGTGGATCGATCACCCAATTGCAACACTCGACGGAGGTATTATTTTATTGTACTACGAAAAGAATATATTGAATTTTCAAATAATATTAATAATTAATAAAAAAAATAGATGTTTAGAAGGATAAATATGCAATTGATACGTGGTTCCCCCGATTGTGAAATAAAGTAATTTTTATTTGGAAGGAATTTTCTTGATTCCCTCGATTGTGAATCAAAGGAATTTTCTTGGACACTTTGAATTCTCACATGAAAGACCCGAAAATGGTCATTGCACATTTATGTTCTGAAAATGTGATTAACATTTTCAGAAGGAAAGGGTTTTTTCTCTTTCTTTGTGGCTACCCTACATCCTACCTGGCGTCACACGTAAATAAGATACCCACCAAAACTTTGGCTCATTTGCACGTATGACACATGGACAGACGCACAACACTGACCAGTTCACAAAACACATACATGTACCTACACACTCACAAACACCCCCAATATGTACACGAATCAAACTTCTACGTTTGGGATACCACTTATTATCCTCCAGATATGTACAATAATGTAAAGTTAACTTTAATTATGTTGTTTCAATAAACAAATAAAAGCACCAAATGAGGGTCTTGTCGTTTGAAACATTGTTCAAATTATTGTTCTGTATACTCATCGATGATCGCAGCCTTTTCACTCCCTCATACGATCCCATCAAAAGGGTCTAGTTTATTAATTAATAATGTATTAATTAAAATATTCATAAGTTTTAAAGTAATTCACAAATTCAGAGAAGAGGGGCCGTTTCACTACATACAAATGAATTAATTAAATCATCACATTTATGTAAAAAGGATATCCCTTAAAAATAAGCCCCAATGTGTCTTTTAAAGGAAAAAAAAAATATAGATTTATTTTCGGTTTGTTTTAGTTTTGCAGGGACTCTCGTCAACAACAATGTCAGAAGTTAAAATACCTTACTAACTAGCCCGAATTGGGTGTTCTCTTTAGCCTAGTTGGTTAAGGCATCACAAAAAGCGACCGATCAATTTTCCTTCGGACCCACTGGTCCAGGGTTAGAAACAATGCTGCCACTCCAAGTTCATCAACTCTCTCCCCCTCCACGTGGCACGAGGTCAAAAAACATCCCTCAGATGTTTCGTCCGGCAGCGTCAATAGTAATGTCAGAAGTTAAAACGCCTTACTTAACTATCTAATCGAGACGTCTTCTCAGTCCAGCTGGTAGAGGCACAGCAAAAGGAAAAAAAGCGACCGGTCAATTTTCTTCTGACCCCCTGGTCCAGGGTTCGAAGCAGTAACGGCACTCAAGGTCGCGAACAACTCACTCTCCGCGAGGCACGGAGTAGGGGGGCGGGGTCCACGGGGCACGGAGTAGAATAACATCCCCCGATGTTTCGACAAACGCCGAAGTTTTATTAACGTTGAACTACAAGCAAAACGAGGGCTATTGGTTAAGGACCGCTTAATGTTGAACCTCGGTAAAGTGACGTGATCGACACCTGAGCTGACGCCCTCTCTCCTAACTTCAACACCTCGCCAACTTGGAGGATTTTGAATCACGACAGAATGCATCTATCCCGGCTACACAATAGGTCTTTATTGGTATCAAGGTTCCAACCCACTTCTTGACGAAAATTGCCGGCTGCGAGCCAGTGACCATGACCACTAGGCTACCGTGTCCACCTTCCTGGTTCCAAACATATCAACATGAATAGCCTTTAATTTACAAGAACAGGTACATGAGGATCGCATCGAACTTGAGGACGTTGGTTTGCGTTCAGTCGTGGGTTCGAGCCTTGATGCCACTAAATACCCGCTGTGTAGCCGGGACTGATGCACGTTAAATCTGTCGGGGCCCAAAGTCCTCCCGTTAGCATGGTGTGGAAGTTAGGAGAGGGAGATGCCATTTCAGGTGTCGTCCTCGTCACTTGATCGAGGTTCAAAATTACGAATCGCCAATAGTCTTCGTGTTGCTTCTAGTACGACATTAATAAAACCAAACCAAACATGAGGATCAGTTGATATGCAGAGTAAATTTATTGATTATTTTTAGTATATATTTAATAGTTAAAACTGAACAATACTCCCTCGTAAACCTTGATAATTAAATTAATCTCCTGTCTTTCTCCCTTTTGAATTAAATTTCCTCTTTTTGTGTAAGAAAGACTTGAAGCAATATTTCAAGATATATTTTTTTCCAATTACACCCTTCGGAACGGTTGCTATCAAAGCTGACACTCGGCGACGCCCTGTTTCATTCTTTTTTTCACTTTTCGTTTGTTGCAGTCATGTTGTGAAATGCCCCAGGGTCAATAAGATGCAGTCTCGAACAAAACCAAGAAGATCTGTGTGAAGAGAAGACCTGTCTTATACATTCACTTGTTCTTGCCTTCAGGGCATTCAAACTTCTTTAAAAAGTTCTTGTTTTTATTCTTTGGCTTTCTGTATTACTTCTAATGATTGAAGACTTTTATTTTAAATGTTCGGTTGACAGTCGTGGCCTTCTCGTAGGAAAAGGACCAGGTTTTCCCGATTGAGTTATTCATTCTCATTGACACAACTATTAACGTTCGAATCTTTTGTGGAGACGGATCGTTTGCTTTTTTACGCATAGGAATGTCTGTAATCGATTCATTGTATTCGAGCATTCATACGCGTATTAACCCCGCGATTGCGTTCGCATTTTGTGATTCATCTAAGTGATTGACAATTTCAGTCTTCAAAAATACTTTTTTTCGTTTTTTGTTTTGCATAATTACAGTTGACTTATTTCATTTATTATTCTCAGTATCTATAGAGAATGCTTAAGCATGACATATCTTCCAATTTTATTTTTAATGCGATGACTACGTTTTGATTCGATGATATAAGAAAAAAATGATAAAAATTGTGTGTGTGTTTAAAATTTAAGTGTCACAAAATATTAAACAGCATAAAGCCCCATTTAATCCTTTAATGTTATTATAGAATTTAAATAAGTCAGAAATTGACGTTTGATCTAACAATATTAAACTGAGACTTTTATGTCACCAATGTTTTCAAACTTATCCCATTAATAAAGGATCATAGTATAATAAAACTTGAAAGTTTCGAATATGCGCTTATTCGTAGTCAAATCTTCTAATACATTATCGGAAAAATCGATTTAGGGTTCCATGACTCTTTAAAATACATTTAATGTCCTATCCTTATATGGTAGGCCTGGGGATAAAGTCATTTTTCCCGATAAGCTATTAAACTGGATTTCCTCGAGTTCAATACTCCAGTTAAATTTTTCAACTCTTTAACAGCAATTCTTTAACTTTATTTTCTTTACATTTAATATATTGTAACGTCAAACTAAAACTTCATTCATTTATTTTCTTCAGTATTTATTCATTTCATAATCCAGCACTCCAATGAGTACTACGTAACTGAACGAAGTAATAACA
>BMAW01058991.1:0-34737 GCA_019974015.1 Nephila pilipes | reverse complement strand
CACACACACACACACACACACACACACACACACACACACCAAGTGAAATTCAGAAAAAAGTTTTAAAAAACTTTGTAAAAACACAAATGATAAATTTTGGAAAATAAGGACCCTTCTGCAAACAGTTCGCACAGGAATATTTTGTAATTCAAATTTTACATTATGCAACAATTACTGATTAAATTACGATTAATGAAATATTTTAAATTAACATGATGATGTCACTTTGTCCAGATGTCTCCCCTAGGATACGGTTAACTTCTCAAAAACAAAAATTAAAATAATTTCTTAAATTTTTTTTCCAGCACTTTTTCATGTATTTAGAACTAATTGATAGAAATGATTTTAAAACTTATGGTTCAAAGTTGGCCTTGGGTTTGAGGAGGATATACAACTTTTTGTTAATAAAATAGTTGATATTTTTGCCTAGGAAGGAGACTCTATATTCTCTCAAGATCAAATACTTCTCTTACGTTCCTTGAAACCTATTCAATAATAATTCGATATAAAAACCAACGTTTTTATATGGTGGCAAAGTTTATTAGAGAAAATTATTGAAATATTAGTTAAAACTGTTAGTTAATTTTAACTTTAAAATTTACTTAAAAAAAGACATTTGTGAGAGTATTAAAAAATTCATAATACTCATAAAATCAAACCAGGCATTTGAAAGTTTGTAAGTCATTCTATTAAAAAAAGAATGGGAGCCAGAATTCAGAAAAAATTATTGTGATAAAATATGGCGCCAAATATTAGAAACTTTCTTTCTTGTGAATGATTACGGACTAAAAGTCAGCAACCCTTACTATCTCGGAGATAGTAAAGGGGAGATAGTATCTCCCCTTTGTGAGTACAAAAGGTTTACGATTCCTCATGCGGCCTGGGGAGTGCCCGGTGTTCCCAGAGGGGGAAAGAAATTTTTTCCTCAATCCTAAAAGCGCCGAGAGGAAAGAATATTTTGACTTATTAAAATTATTGAAATATTAGTTAAAACTTGTCGCAAACGTCTAAATATTGCATTGTTAGGCGAGTACGAACGATTCCAAAAATTTCAAAGCTCTAGCTTGATGGGAAGTTGGTTAAATTAACGATCGAAAATTTGATGACACACACACACACACCAAGTGAAATTCAATAAAAACGTTGTAATAAAAATCTCGAAACAGAAATTATGGATGACCCCTCCACCTCACTCATGGTCGGAGGGTTCTTCCAAACTCTGGGCTATTCGACTTCCCCTTAACTATCACCTTGGGTTACCTTCTGAGTTTATATTAAACAAAAATCAAAAATTTTAAAACTTATTTCGAACTAATTCACTATATTAACTGGAATTTTTTCGCCTTTTAAAAAATATGCTTACCTTTTGAACACCCAGACATATTTTGCACGATAAATATGCATAATACTACAATACACATTTTGCATTTATTCCCTGAGCAGCGGTCGCCGTGAAACGAACTGTTTGTGCACATATTTTGAGACATCTTTTCGACACTAATCTTAATATGTGGGAAGATGAAAATAGAATGGATGGATGATTTTATTAAAGTCGTACTGAAGACACGAGTGTTATTGACAATGGACTCATTTCCCCCTATTCGAATGCATTTAATTCCATGCAACTATAAGCAATAATCTAGCTATGAGAAGAAAAAATTAATGAAATTCCAAGGTTTAACATCACTCTCGAAAATTCGTAGTCGCATGTCAGGGGGAGTCTTAATAAATATTGATTGATTTGTTTTGTTAAGACGTCACACTAAAAGCAACTCGAGGACTATTGGTGATGGACCTCGTAATTTTGAACCTCGGTCAATTGACAAGGGTGACCCCTCAGCTGATACTCTCTCTCCTAACTTCCACACCATGCCAATGGAAGCACTTTGAGCCTCGATATATTTAACGTGCATCAGACCCGACTACACGTTAGTGGTAGGGAAGATGTAGGTAATGAAATTCTTAACAAAACAAGTGAAGCTACATTCAAAAACAAAATACTTAGCTTGAATGAGGATACTATGTATCGGTGCAATAAAAACGTTGCCCATACTAGGGTCTGCTAGGTTGACCCAGAAATAATAAATATTGTTAATTTTAAATATTAAATGCGTTCAATTTCTTCGACATCTGCAATCCATGAAAGAGAAATTAAACTTTTTGATCAAATCAGTAACAGAAATGCAACATCAAAAACCGACATCGGCACGCACACACGCAAAATCGTAACTAAAGAGCTGAAGCATTTTCAATTCTGAAATCGGAGATAATACGAGCTTTCATTGTGAAAAAATACTCATGCTTAAGCATTGCGCATAATTTGTTACAAAACTGTTGAATTTTATTTTTATTATTCCCCCCCCCCCCCCAAGGGGATATTGTTTCAGGCGGATCGCTGTACCAGATAACTTTTCAATTTTTTTTTATCATTTGCTTCACTTTTAATTACATTTAGTTTAAATATAATCGATTTAATAATTAATCGTTTCTTTTATATAATTTTAATTAAATTTATCTTAAAAAGTGCAATTTAATAATATATATTTTGTATTAATTTTAATTACATTTAGCTTAAGTATATTCAATTTTATAATTTATTGTTGCTTTAATTTTAATTACATTTAGCTTAAATATATTCAATTTAATAATCTATCGTTTTCTTTAATTTTAACGTCGAACAAGTTTACTGTTGTTCATTTCTCGATGTTTCATCGTTTTCTTTAATTCTTATATTTGAGTAATTTAATACAAATTATAAAACGAAAAGCGCACCTTAGGTGGCTAATGTGTTCTTTGCAAAACTCTGCATTGAACTTTCTTGAAATTGTTTCAATTTTTTATTTTCGAAACTATTTTTTCGAATTTTATGTAAATTTTAGTGTTTTATAAAATCTTGAATTGCCATTGGAAACCAACAAATTCTATTTCTTCATTCATCATTTTTCAAAACCAATATTTCTCCAACTCTCAATACTTATACGCTCGTGCTGCCATCTATATATATTTATGAAAATGAAAAATGTAAATTGAGATACATTTGAATTTCAACAAATTGTTCTAATTTGGGGGGACCCCACATAATCTAATTGTAGTAAACGTACTCAATATGGGATTTAAATATTTTATTTGATTACGATCTTTCAGGCGTCTCAAGTACATTAGATTTATCTTGGAAAACAAAAATTGTGCAGAATTTTTTCGACTAGCTATAATACATTGAAATTAAACTTTAATTTCTTTGATATTTTTACACGATACGTTATAAAAGAATAAATTTTCTCAAACATATCAAATAATTTAAAAAATATACTAAATTTCTTGTATTATGAGTCCATGAATGTAATAAAATTTTCGTTTAGGATATTTGAGCAGGTTTCACTGCTGGCAAGATTTTTGTACACAAATGGTTCTAATGACTTGCAGTAAATTGATTTATAAAGTCAATATACCCTCTTTAATTTGAACCTAATAAAAATTCAATATGACTTTAAAAAGTATTTCAAAATTTAAAAAAAATTAAATATTTTCAAACTATTTCAAATTATATATATATATATATAAATATGACACTAAATTCTGATGCAGTTTTCATGAACGTATTTATTTATTTCACCTACGATCTCTTAAAAGTCTAAGTATAATAGTTTTTGAAATATTCTGTTTGCAAGTGAAAAAACTCAAACTGAGAAAAGTGCATTTAAAATTTTTACATTCAAATATAAAATTAAATTTTGATTCATTTTATGTTTCAATTGTGTATTAAAATGCTCCCGGATTATATAACGTCCCATCTGTTTGCTCCGGTAACTCTCTTTCTTTTTTTTTTTTTTATCATTTATTTTGCTAGGATAAAGCCTCAAAAATGATTCCACATTCATTTTTCTTTTAATGTCTGGATTCGAAGTTTGCCATCTACTGCCAGTGACAAGCCTACATTTCAGAATATTTTTATACCACATTTCTACAAAATAATAGCAAGCATTCGACGTTCGCCATTGTAAATGTTAGTGGTCAGATTTGAGGAGTCTCTAAAAATGGAAGACCAGATTCAATTGACTTCGGGCAAAGTTCCGAGATTAACAAATAGACTTTTATTTTGGTTGTTTATTTTTCAAGCTTCCTGCTATTTATCCTTATGTTAAAAATATTTAATGTGACTTGTTAAGCAAAATAAACTGAAAGACACATCAAATTCGAAAATACGTGGGCGTGGCATGTACATTCGAATACAGATTTTACGAAAACATACTGTTCAATTGTTTTGATAACTTTGAAGTTTTTTAACATCCCAAATGGTTGATATTAAAATGTTCAGCATAAAATGACAAATAACTTATAACAATTTTTTTTTTTTTCAAAAAATCGAAAACTTTGAAGTTTAACAACCCTGAGAACCCTTAAAAAAACCGGTATCTCTTAAAGAATTGTTATAATACGTCTTGGGAAAACGCATAAGTAAACAGTTTTTCGCATGATACATTTTCTAATTTGTAAATAATATATTGCTTTATACACATCATAAAAAAATGTGTTTAATTAGGTGTAATATAAAAATGTTGATACAGATTTAACAATTTTAGCTTTTGAAATGAACAAAATAACTATAATATTTAAAGATTGAAGAATCAGTTCCAAAAAGTAATTTTTTTTTCAAAACTGTGTAAAATTTCATTCAAATTGGATGAGGACATCTTTGAAAATCAATACTTTTACATATTTTGTATTATTTACTTACTTTTTTCGAAACAATTTACTGTAAATAATATTTCTTCTTAACATATAATTACATTTAATTTTTTGAATTGCACTTTTTTAAATTAAAACTTTTCTGTTCCCTTTTATAATACCTGAATCCATTACGATATAATTGTAAACCTTATAAACTATGTTAAATAGAGTATGTTTGAAAAAAAAATAGTTACTGTGGAGTTATTGACTTTAAGAGTATTACTTAATTCTCCAAAAAAATTGAGAAAATTATTGTAATGTGGATTTGAAAATGAACTTATTTATTCATTAGGCATAATATGAATTATCGGATAATTAAGAGACAAAGAAAACTGTTTTTTTTAAAAATTAAAATAAGCCTTTTATTAATCAGAGTATGCCCTTTTCACTTATATACACTCTTGCCAAAGCTTTTTCTACAAATTAATTCCTCTTTTTAAAAATACGAGATCTTTGGGGGGACGCATAGTCTACAAAGGACATTTCAAACTCTATCCTATCACGAAATGTCTTATTTTATAAGTAGTGTTCCAAACTGCGAAATAAATGGTAATCTGTAGATAAAAGATCATGAGAGTATTGTTGCAAACCTGCGATGATGCTTTCCTTCAAATTTACTCATATAAAGGAAAACAGACATTTACAGAGATTTCGTAGAATACCAAGGAAGACTTTGGCCATGACTCCCCCCCCCCTCTTAACAAACATTTTTGTGACTTAGCGAAAAATTTGATGACATTAGCAACAAAACGGTTCTCGAAAATGCTCGAATTTCCGAGGAATCTATGGTAGCGTGGCCGAGCGCATTTTATTCCACGGGATTGCCGGAAGTTGTCGGAGTCTGTCTTGGAAGTGCAGAGTATTACTTTGGAGATTTCTCACATGTATGAGCTAGTGAGTTGAACGCTTTTGAAAGTGCTTTTACTGTTATTATACGTGTTGCTTTGTACCAGCTTTACTGATTTGTGCAAATGTTCCTATTGTGCCACTAATCAATTCAAGTCCTGTGTTTCCTGATTATGGTGTTAATTTGCTCAAGTTCAGCTTCCGGTGCTTCATTTTTCTTAAATGTTTGTGAATAAAGCGTTATTTGCAGCTATATTCCTTGTTAGATTATTTTCTCCATACACACACAATTGAATTTTTGCAATTGTAAGGAGGATGGGACGGGATCTAGTAGGCTAACGTTAAGCTTTTGTACTGTTATTTGTACTTTATGGGACTGTACATTATCACGGAGGAGAATGAGTTAATACCTATTATTTAATACATATATGTTTACTATGCATTTCCTTAATTTAAAGGCGATATGACTCTGTAGCTATTGTTTACTTATCCCTTTAAAATGAATAATGGGCTCTAGTGTTCCACTACGCAGTCACCATAATACTTTGGCTATGTAGAACTGGATTTGTTGTATGCCCTGTATGTTCATCATGGATAATCCACTGTTCCGAACTCTAATTGCTACCATAAGTAATCCGTTTTTTGTTACTTGCTACTATTCATCTTGGAAAAAGTGTCACGTTGTTCCTTACTGAAAATTTCAAATCTTCGCTGCATTTGCTGTTCGCTCATTTCTCATGGAGCCCATTTATTAATCATTTTAACCTTTTCCATGCTCTTGAAAAGGTAACGATAAAACTATAACTTTTAAACATATATCTAACCGTTTCAATCAATCAATTCTAATTATTGAATGAGGAAAAATTCGAATTTTCATATTATATGACCTAATATACATGTAGAATCCTAATTACAGAAAGGGGGTACATGGCTCGTATTAAAGATGTCTAAGGTTTTTCTGGATTCAAAAACAAAGTAGATTTTTAGAAGATGACATTTAATTAGACCATATGTTATTGTACAGTATTTACAAATTTAAAACAGAATTATTGGTTATACATATTAAGGAGTTAACAGATCGTACGTTCTTCTTTGTTGGCCGCGCCCTTCCATCTGCCGATACTCGTGTGGACCCCTTGGAAAAAAGTCACAAAACAAAGCTCCAGTTCATGGTGCCATCTAGTGTTTTAAGGCGTCTCAAAATGTAAACATCCTACATACATAAATATTTGATTCTGTAGAGCTAGAAGTAAAGATTAAATTTTCCAAATAATCTCCTGGAATTGAAACAGACATGGCTCAGTGTTTTGGAATTTTCTTGTTTGTTTAAAAGTTGTGACATATTCAATTTTTAAAAACAAACGATTTAATCTTAATGTGATACTTTTTTAAGATATTATCTGTCCAACTTATAAAGACAGACGATTTAATTTAATGTGATACTTTTTTTAAGATATTATCTGTTCGACTTATAAAAGGCAGACGATTTAATCTAATGTGATACTTTATTTAAGATATTACCTATTCTACTTTTAAAAGCAGACGATTTAAACTTAAAGTGATACCTTTCTCTATATTCTTTATTAAGATATATTTTTTTGGCAACATCAGATCATAGTTTTGATTTTAGATAATTTGCTGGCAACGGATATGAAATTTAGTATTGAGTTTGGTTCCAAGAGGTAAAGACGATCGTTGAAAAAGTGGTGCTTGAGTAAAATTGTGTCTTGAATTTATGTTCGAAAAGATGTGCGCAAATAAATGTGATGTCCTGAAAACAAGTCATTTTTATTAATAGTCTTCAATACAGTACAAAGTGCTTAGTTTTCAGTAAAAAAGTCTATATTTTAATCTTTATACGGAAGAAAATTATTTAACACTAGAATTACCGTATGTCTGGTATACCTAGAACTACCAGGATAGATCATAGCTGGCCCATGGACTTCAGTTATGTTATTCTTAACTTTCATAGTAATACAGAGAAAAAATAAAGTGTTTCATGAATAATACAATTATTTTTAATTACTTCTTTATAAAATTTAGTTTTTCTAGGATATTATATAATATGAAATTTAATTAATAGGAAATTATCATAAAAAATTAGTTTCTAATTGTAGAATACATACTTCAAGATTTTAGCTGGTTGTATAAAATTAAATGAAAAATTATGTTTTAAATAACATATATTTGTGTTAACTTATTTCTCATAATCGTATACAGATATGTAAATAAAAAAAAAGTATTCTTTGGAAATCAATTAAATTAGTTTTGAGACATTAAATAAATATTTAGGAAAAGTCAAAAAGTTTAAAAGCTTAATTTTAAAATAGAACTGTGAAACGAGGAAAAACATCTTGAGTCACAGATGATCCACTTCAGTAATTAATTCTAGTGTTAATTAAAAAATACGAGAAATCATTTATTTACAAATTTAAACAGAACAAGGCAAAATAATTACGAATACAAGTTAATGTTTTTTTTTTTTTTATTTCAATGTATTTAATTTGCAGCTCAGCAATTAACTATTTTTTATTACATGCAAGAAAACAAATGGCAAAAAATTGTAAAAAAGTAAAACATTCATGTATGAATAATGGCTAAACACATTTGATACAAAAAGAACTGAAGGTCATTGGGAGATCTAGACACAGACAATTACACTATAATTTAAAACACAGACGGATATTTTATCTTGCGTTACAATAGTACCAGGCATTCTATTGTAATCAGGTGTGTAAACTATGCATATTACGAAAGTAAATGCAGCTTTGTAAAATTCATTAGAAAGGATTCTAACTGCTCCCGTCTACTTGGCCATTTTGATATCACGAACGTAATGTTAATCCTAGGAAATTTCTACTACCGTCCTCAAATCTTTACCATTTTATCTATTTGAATGCAAAAAAAAAAAAAAAAAAAAAAATATTCGAAAGGGTAAAAAATAATGAAAGTTTCTGTGAAATTACATTTTCACCGCCATTTTTGAAAATACTTAAGAATATTTTTTAAAGACGGGAAAACCCCAAAAGAAATCATCAAAACAGATGTAGAAATACTTTTAAAAATCGGAGAAAAAAGGTTATTCTGCAGAAACTTTCATCATTTTTTGCTCTTTCGAGTGCACTTTAATGCATTCAAAAAGATAAAATACTAAAGATTTGAAGATAATAGTCGAAATTCCATAGGATTAACATTGCTTCTCGAAATTAAAATGCTTGTAGACGGGAGTCCCTTACTGTTAAAAACTCTACTATAGTTGGGCTTTAATTCAATGTAAAAAATATAACGAAAATATTCAAAAAATATTTATTTATATGAGCTTATGTTTCTAAGTAAAATGTATATAAATGTTCTTAAGTATTCGCAAATATTCTATGCTTGTGAACACACATACTTCTGAGCTATATGTTTCTTACCACATTTCGACTCTTCTTATCGTAAATTATATCATTTAGAGTTTCTAAAGATTTGTTTTGCGTACAGTACAACCAATAAACAATGAGATTTGTTGGGATAACATTTCACCCATATTTTGTAAAGGCAGAACGTCTCTATTTTCACCTCTCTGTTTGCAATTAGCTCCGCACATCAACAGCCTAACTGTTAAAAATTACATGAATGATAGCAGGAAAGTTTGCTGTAAACATTGCACATGAACAATCATATTACATGCATCTTATGTCGACGTTTGATACGGAATCTATTACATCCATTGCTTCAAATATGGCGGTTGATCTGCTGAGTCAATAGCCGTTAGAATATCCAAAGTCGGTTTAGGAAGAGGTGTAGTTCGTGACCTGGAACTTCTTCCACTTCGGATCCAGTGCCGGTTGAATTTCCGACTCTTTCCTCTGCCTCCTCCGCGGCCACCACCTCCTCTTTTGCCTTCCCTACAAGGAAATAAAAATATTTAGTAGTAGCTAAAAAAAAAATCATTTGATTACTTATTATACGAGTGATCAGATCAGAGAGTGCAAGATAGATTCAAGCAAGACAAATGAATGATAGAATTACGATTTGTCCGACAGAAAAACTTTACCACCAAGCACTTTTGTCCGTTCTTCATTCGGGTAATGCTTTTTGTGTTCAACCTGATTTGCCCATTTGTGGTCCGCAAATCACATTTTCAAAGCTCACGTTTCTGACTATCACGCATAATTTACTTTAGTTTACTTTTCGATTCATAGATGGCATTACTGGAACAAAATTTTCCATGGAACAAAATTTTCAGGTTCTTTTAGTGCATTGATTCGTTATGAAACGCTCTATCGTTTGGGAATCGTATATTACAGTTCATGAAAACTTTGTTAGGTAAGCTTTGAAAAAAAATTAGCATACTTATATTATCTTCTTACGAAAAATTGCAGTGGGTTCGAGTCCCGATGCCTCTAAAAACCTATCGTGTAGCCGGGACTGATGCATGTTAAATCTATCGAGGCTCAAAGTCCTTCCGTTGCCGTGGGCGTTTAAGTCAGGAGAGAGAGTTTTAGATTAGTTGACTTCCTCGTCACTTGACCGAGGTTCAAAGTTACGAGGTCCGTCGTCTATAGCCTTCATTTTGCTTCTCGTGCGACGTTGAATATAATCAATCCGATAATGAACAATTTATAGTTGAGTTTTCATGCTTTATCTTATGATGTTTATATTTTTAATTTTTTGCGGGATCCGAAAATAGCTGATTCTGACAATGCATGATTCTTCATAGGAACTGAAATATTGACTTGTACCAAGAAATTTTAAGATGTGTAATGCATACGAAAATTAGAGTTACGGAAAATAAGTTTACTACTCATATCTGATTATTGTGCGAAAAAAAAAGACACTAAAGAGATATGGATAGTTTTGTAAATTTATATATACATTTTAACGTATGTCTTAGAAATTTGTTCCCTAACTAAAAATGGAGAATACAAAATTGAGGTTTTTGAGAGAAAGGTTTTCAGAAGTATTCTCGTTAGCATCAAAGAAAAGGATGTTTAGGGAAGACGTTTTAATTCTTGAATTTATGCAATTTTTAAAAAACCTGATGTCATTAAATGGACTTAAGTAAAACGAATAAACTGTGTTCTCCTATTGTGTGTTATAATGGATGAAAAAAGTCATGTAAAGAAGATATTTGTTGCAAAGCCCCTTTACTATTCGGGAAGCATACGGTGGCTAGATTTTGTTGAATTGGATTTTAAAGTGATAGGGGAGAGAAACTGACAGGTCTAAGGCAAATGGCACACATTACAGGTCCAAGTACCTAGAAAACCCACTGTTGAAAACAATTTCAGAAGTTGATCAGTCAGGAGTTCAGAACCACCTTCTGATGGAAATGTTGTTCGCCTTGCCGTAAATTATCCTGACTCTATTCTTGTTGGAAGAATTCGCGAACGTTATATCATATACTTATTGGCAATTACATAATATTTATTTATAAATAGCATTTATCTTTTTCTACTTCTTATTTTTAAAGTATTTCTTGAAATGGGGCAATGGAAATACTTTTTATGGAACGGCAGGGCACAATATTGAATTAACGAGACGTCGAGAGCGAGAGTAATATATAAATTTGGACAGCAATGTTCCAAGTGCGTAAAATAAATGTAAGTTTTAGAATATTTATATGTGTAAAATAAATTCGTATTAAATGCATCCATGTGTCATATTTATATCGAAAAAATTGTCAAAGTTTGTGAGATGTTGACCTATTCGCTATTTTCTCTTCACTAACCTCGGGATTTCTATCGAGTTTAATTGCATAAGATTACAATCTCTTCCCGACCAAAATGAAACGTTATTAGATAAATTAGATGAAGATGGAAGACAAATGAAGTGAATTAGGTATAACAAGAAGTTATATCTATAATAGAAGTTATTAATAGCTATAAACAAGAAGTGTATGAACCAGAACGAGTGATTTGGTAAGCTAAGACTTTCGTATTAGTATAATAACTAGGATTAACAGAGTTAAGAAGGTAGAAGGAAGAGAGAATAGAGAGAGAGAGAGAGAGAGATCTTGGTTAGTTTAAATCAGAAATCACAAACTGTTTTGATCATCGTCCGCCCAAAATTTTTATAATTCTCTCATCGACCCCCTTTATAAAAATGATGAAAAAAGGAAAAAAAAAAAAAAAAAACTTACCTACTTCTTGAATAAATTAAATCATTTAAGAAACAGTTAAGTTTGTTTTTTTTTCCTCTTTTGATTTTGACAAAATCAAATTTTTACGTAAATCAATGAAAAGGATGTGCCTAATGACCTTTAGCTAGATTAGCAATATATGGTTCGAAATTTATTAATTTCAGTCTTACTTCACCTCGGAACTCCATATTCCATTTATTTCTCTTCTTTGTTAAAATAGAATTAACATGACCGAGGCCAGATTCAATCATAAACTGCTGTTTGTAGAAAATGCAACACCATGAAGGAATCATCAGAATCAAATGAAATTCGCAGCAAATGTCAATTATAGGATATTATGCAAATTAATAAAGTTTCAGAGCCATCGCGCGTGCGCGGCGCGCGCAGCGCCCTCTGAATTGATGCTGAAAGCGTATAAATAAAGTGCTGTAGCGGGACGTTGAAAAAAGTCTATGATTATTTGTTAGTGGCAAACGTTTAGTGAGACCTGAGTATGCCTCCACGACGGAAGAATAAGAATTTCAAGCAACTTACGGAGTTTGAACGAGGGAGGATAATCGGCCTTCGAGAAGGAGGATTTTCCTATCGCGCAATAGCAGCTCGTATGCAGCGGAACAGTTCCACAGTGATGCGAGTTTGGAAGCAGTGGACCGACGAGCACCGAACAACTCGAAAAACAGGCACTGGACGACAGAAGGTGACGTCAGAGCGCGATGATCGACACCTGCTCCGCATGGCGGTGAATGATCGCACAGCTTCCTCCAGGCAGCTGGCAGCACGTTGGTCTACTGCTACAGGTGTACAATTGTCGGCTTCGTCAATTCGTCGTCGTCTGCTGCGCCGTGGATTGCGTGCAAGGGTGCCTTTATACAGGATTCCCCTCACGGCGAATCATCGACGGCTGCGTCGGCAGTGGGCTCTTGAGCACAGAGACAGGCGAGCTGATTGGCACCAAGTTGTATTTTCAGATGAATCACGCTTCAATTTGTGGACCCATGATGGCCGTGTTCGTGTTAGACGTTATGCCGGTCAACGCTGCCTTCCTGAGTGTATTATTGAACGACATAGTGGTCGAACACCCGGAGTTATGGTCTGGGGTGCGATTTCGTATCATGGACGATCCAATTTGATACGAATTGAGGGTAATCTCAATAGCAACAGGTACGTCCGTGAAGTGCTACAGCCCGAAGTCGTTCCTTTCCTTCAAGGCATCCCTGGAGCTATCTTTCAGCAGGATAATGCACGCCCACATGTTGCGCGGACTGTTCGAGACTTCTGTTCAGCACAACGCATGCAACTTCTTCCTTGGCCTGCTTATTCACCGGATATGTCGCCTATTGAGCACGTGTGGGATATGGTTGGTCGGCGTCTCGCTCGTGATCCGCGTCCTGCAGTTTCCAAAGACGAACTTTGGTTGCGCATACAAGCGATATGGAATTCTCTTCCTCAAGCAGATATTCAACATCTGTTTGACTCCATGCCACGTCGTATAGCAGCACTTATTGCAGCGCATGGTGGCTGCACCAAATACTGATTTCGGACGCTTAATTTGTTTCTTTTGTTTTGAAAATTTCATCATTTATTTGTATCAGTACAAGTCGTTTCTGCATTAAATTTCATTTGATTCTGATGATTCTTTCATGGTGTTGCATTTTCTACAAACAGCAGTATATATGAGAGTGGGAATGCAATTAAAAAAGGAATTGCCATATAAATAATTTTGGATATGTTTGCGTAATAATAATATTCGTAAAAAATTTTACTCACAGTTAAATGATTAAAAAGCATCTTTGCTTCATGATCAAATAATAATTCAATGGCTTCATCTTGCAAATGACTGGCGTTATTTTCTACTTGAGCTGAAAGTAGCGCGATAGTCAATTCTGGGATATCTATATTTTTAATATCTCCAAAACGTAATTTAAAATCATCGCTTAATTTTAAGAAATGATTTGTATGTATTTCCGATTCTACATCGGTTATATCCAATTGTCGTAAAATTTTAAAGCATTGAAAATCTTCACGTAACAATGAAGACTTAAACAAGTTTAATTTATCTTGAAAGCTCAAAATAATTGCTCGTAATTGAATTAATGTAATATCTTTTCCTTGGTGACGTGTTTGAATATCATTAAACTTAGCAAATTCATCGACCAAATAAGAAATACTGTTTTTATTTTTTTGCTATTCGTCACTCAAGACTGGATTAATTTCAGTAAGAAATTCTGTAACTGCTTAAACAATTCAGCAAGTTTTTGTAAACATGCACAGCTTAATAACTATCGTATTTCGGAGTGTAATAGTAATTGGTTTGATAGTTCATCGTTTTCCTCGCAAAGCTTATCAAACAGTTCGTCATTTGAGAGGTTGTGCTCTAATTTGGGCCACCTTGGAGCAAAAAGGAGGAAGAATCATTTCTCACAAGTCTGAGAATGATAACTCATCACGAAACACGCATACTTTAAAAGGTAAAAAAAGATAAATAGTTATTTTAAAAAATATGCAGGAATGAGAAATTAAATAAGATTTAATCTATTATAAAAACTTTTTTAACTGTATTACAAAGGGCATTCCAAACGGAAATTGTACAATTGTGTTGCTGTCAATAAATGTGCGATTGAATTGTATTGCACCCCTAATTATATTATATTGACCCCCAGGGGTCTATACAGACCATTTCGGTGATCCCAGGTCTAAATAATCTGTTTCTCTTACGTATGTTCAGTTGAAGTCTTGAACTTATTGAATATTTAATTAGTCTTTAATATGGCCGTAGAGCTAAATAATGAAGAAAATACGCCACAAGTTGACTATTCCTAACTATTACTTAATTACCAAGAGACAATTTACAACACTGATTACCAAAAGTGTTGAAGTATTAGGAATTTTAAAAACTCTTCTGCGACCATCCCATAACTCACTTCAGTTCAATCAAAGTATATTTTAAAACTATGTACTTTTAATGGGGTTCTTACGCCTATTTTCCTACAACCAACCTTTTAGAACTCTATATGAAGTTATTTCATTCGAAAATCTTGCCTTTTGAATGAACAATGATTTAAGGAAATAAGCATTGGTATATTAAAGTGTCGTGAATAAAAGGGACAGCGAGATTTAAATGATTTATATGCAGCGAGGAGATTTAAGTTGTAATGATGAGAGATCGAAAAATCGGACTGTAAGATTGGACGTATTCTTCGCCACGAGGAATTGGAAGTTAAGATAGCGTTGCGTGCACACATCGTTTGACCAATAAGTTATTCAATAGTCCGATTACGGAGAATGAAGTTGAATTCGTTCATGACTACTTTTTGTGTTTTTTTTTTTTTCATTAGGTAAGTAAAATTTTCTGACAATATTTGTTTGTTTATTTGGGAATGTGTGAAGTTTTCTTCTCCACATTCGTAATAATATTTGATTTCTAGATGGATCCTTCTACGCACAGAATAAAAATCAGTTTGATTTTCTTTGCTGACTTATATTGCTTGAACTTTTAATGAGTTAAAATGGATCAAAATCCTTTTCAATCTTCACGCATGATTTTCCACATCACTTCATTGTCAATACTTGTCTTTTAGCAAATGATATGGCAGGGCTTGCCCAGGGTGCAAACTTAAGACTTACATTTAAAATTCCTTAAGTTCTTAGTCACCACAGAAAACCGGCTTTTGGATTGGAGAGTTACAATTAATTTTGACGAATCAAAAGTTATTGTTTTCAAGAAACTGAATCTTCCCCCTTCCCCCCTAAATTTAGCATTCTTCGATGATGATATAAATTGAGTTTCGATGCTTCTTTCTTTATTTGTGCTTTAATTTTGACCACAGATTAACCTATAAACAACATGTTAATTATTTAGTTGACGAATTTGGACTGAAATTCACATTTAATACGTTTCTATATGTCTTCATCTTCTTCTCTTTTTTATTAGAATACCAACAATTTACATAAGAAAGTTTGAATTCGTCTCTCAAAAAAAAAAAAAAAAAAAGAAAATATACAGAACTTTTTATAATATTTAAAAGCAGTTTTCCCATATAACGATTACGGAGTCTCAAATGATTGGTGTATATTTCAAACTTAAAAGAATTTAAGCAAATATAAACTTATAAAGATGTTCAATCAAAAATAAACTATAGAAACAAAAATCAATGGAAATTGAGAATTGTAAAATTAAAAATAATTTGTCTTAAAAATTTAGTTTATCTATATTTTTTATATTAAACTATTACATTTTATTCTGGCATTATTCTATTACACTTTATTCTCTTTGGAATAAATGAAGGTAAAATTGGTAATATGTACATTTAATATTTTAATTTAAGTCTTATGCTAAACTAATTAATGACGTTTTTGAAAAAGCAAAAAACTTGACTGTTTCCCACTCTAATATTTCCGCACGTCAGAATTGTGATTGAATTAGAGCAGCTGCGATAGAAGTAATCAAAGTTATTTTTCTGAATATAACTGAACATTTTTCAACATGTGCTAACATGATTCTGTTATGAGAAAATGGCATTGACAAAAATGCATGAGCAAAAACTAAAGGATACGTGACATAAGGTTCGAAAGAGAGACTGACATCAATATAATTGATTGTTATGGCAGAATCACCTGTTTTTATTCTTTTGTTTTTTAACATAGGCGATGTTTTTATTACTTAGGATGTTTTTGCTTGTGTAAAGAATAGAAAGCATTAAGAATATGAAGTATGCATTTTCTTTCCTTTATAATAATTATCTCTGTGGAGCATGAGTCTCAGAAGTACGCTTACTATACGCTAACTAATATTCTTTTTGAATAATTATACTTTCCCGAAAACTTAATAAATATTAAAATGAATTAACAAAGCCATTTTCATTTTTAAATTATTGTTTTCTTTTGAAACACAAGAGATGTGTGATACTTTTGACAAGGAACGTAGCTTACAGATAACCTCGTCAGAGATATCTGCAACGTAGCCTATAGATACCCCCCGTCAGAGTCATTTGTATTGAACTTCCGTTTTTGTTTCCCGACTCCCCATCCAAAGGCGTGATAAAAAGGTTTATTTTTCCAAGGCGGGCAATAAATAAGCCACAACTAGGGTCATCTACTTTGGTGCTTTTATGAACACATGACTATGCTACACAGGTGTGGTAGGAATGATCCACCTTTGAGAGGAATTGAGAACTATGAAATGGGGATTTAGGGCCTATTCGTTTGACGTTCTGCATGACCATGCTTCAAACTGGATATTGTCTGATAAGAACAAATGGTGTTGGGGGACAGAGATGGAGGTTGCCTGTGAAATTTGGCTGTCCAATCTGAAATGAAAATGAAGTGAAGGGGGCGTGAGTCAGCCCTTCCCTGAAATTTAAAAGGGACGGAGAAAAACAAAGGAGGGGAGGATAAGGGGTGATCCCGCAAGGAGTGAGCGATAGAGGTTGCGAATTATGCTATTCTTCTGCTCTTGCGATTTTGGTGAATTCCATTTCTTAGTGACTAAATTCCTGGGGATATATTCCTATTCGTGATATTTTATTCGTGATTCTTGTTCGTGACATGTGCAAAGAGTAACAAGGCGAAAACGCTTTGTAACTTGAGTTTAACTCATACAATTGTAAATAAAAGGAAAGTAATTTTATTTAAACTGTGTGATTCCTTCACGCTACCGAGCCATTCCACAAATTCTGGGGTCACGACGTTTCAGGTAACACAGAGAAATAAAATGTCACTATATAAAAATACTTCATCAAGTATATTCTCTCTGTAAAGCTATTGAATACCAAAAAAATACATGTTCTGTTCAAAATATCTTAAGTAGAAATGACTTAAATCATATTTATGATATAATTAAAGAAAAGGTTCAATATTTATTGAATTAAGTCGCTAGGTTTTGCTTTTATTTATTAAGATGTTTAAAGGGTATCACGACCCTTAAATGTTTAAAAAAAAAAAAAAAAAAAAAAAAAACTAAATTTTCTGAAAAAAATATGCATTTTAAAATAGTATTTCCAGAATACTTTAAAACAAACTCAATGAAAATATTTTAAATATTTTTGAAGATGTGATTCAAAATGTGTATTTGCTTATTTCTAATCAATTTTTCCTATCGGTAAACTTTAAAACTCGTTTTCTAAAAATGTGATTGTTCAACATTTCGTTCAAGAGGTATCTTAAAAACTATTTCAGATACCCATAAGAAAATAATGCAGTTACATTATCATATTATTTTGCATAATCGGAACTAAGATTATTTTTTTTCAAACATGTTTTGCTATCTTTTTAGAAATAAATACTAGAGATGAGCGTTATTTCCCGTAATATGATAAATAATAGCATTACGTGTTTGGAACCTATTCTGTAAGTAATATATTCCATTATAAAAAGCTATTAATTTGTCTTTTCTCAGAACGCTTATCTTACAACTTTTCTGATGCCACTTGAATAACCTAAATTTGTAACTTTTTTTAAATCTCAAAAAGTGTTGCTTTACTGAAACATAATTAAGAACTAACGAGATTTTGGAATATAAACCAAAATTAATGATTAGATTATATTTGAAAAATAATATAATATTACGTATTGAAAGAAGTAATAAGATATATGAATGCTAATTCTAAAAGTAAATGGATATATGAACACAGAATCTAAAAGCAATTAGATATAGAAACATATATTCTGAAAATTATAAGATATTGGAATATACTATCTGAAAGTAATAGAATATTAGAACCTGTTGCCAGAAAGGAACTAATATTCCAGAACCTGTTATTTAAAAGTAACCGTTTGATATACCTCTTGATAGTATATATTGAAATACGAAAAATTTTATTACCACTTTTCAATAAATCTTAGAAAAATTTAAAACTGTAGTAAATATTGAATATTGTTAGTCCAATCATTTTTCTAAGCTTTTTTTTTTGCGCAATGAAATAAAAATTATATATTTTGAAGCAGAATCTTTTTTTTAAAATCGTGTGCGCAAATCAATAAACCATTCTTAATATGAAAATAAAGCGTTATAAATAAGCAATATCTTATAAATTATTTAAAATTTTTATGAATATTAAAATTTATTTTAAAAAAGTACGAATTGTTAGAGTTTACACATACAAAAAATTGTTTATCTCACTGAAATTTTAAAAAGATATAAATATTTGAATAAAGGGACAAAAATTGTGTTAATTTAGTGTGTTTATTCGTCGTATGAACCTCCAATAATACGTAATTGAAACTAATTTAATAAATACTCACGTTAATCCAACGATTCGAGGTCACTTAAAAGCTTATGTTGAATTCAGTTAAGTGAAATGCTAAATTCGAATGGAGTTAATGTAAATGCTGAATGAAATTAGCTTAAGTGCTTATGATAATCGAGTTATTATAAGTATTTATCCGAATTGTTCAATATTTACTGCAAATGGAAATCAACAGAAAAGAAACACTTACACGTCCAAAAAGCTGGTAATGATAAGCAAAAAGAGCAGAAGCCATCGCCATTCAAAAAGGATCCTCATTTTAATTTGAATTGCAAACCATTCACAGATCTAGAATAAAGACATCGTTTAAGCAAAGTTCGCCATCGGATGTATCGAAAACAATGGCGTCTACTTTTACGAGAAGGTTCTAATTGAAAGGAAAGAGTTCAAGCCGATACTCAGAAGTTTGTTAATTAACAAATTGCTTCCTCAATTTCACCCTCTGCAGCTGTGACATGGATTCGGCACATATTTCACTTGTTGCGGTCCCCAAGCAATCGTCAATTACAGATAGGAATTGGGTGGTTTTCAATTTTGCGATGAATTCGAAGAAATTAATTATTGAAAATAACGAGTAAAATTAAATAAATCGAAAACAGTTTTTTTTTATCTATCTTAATTATTTTAACTCTTTCATTTTCAATAATTAATGTTGATTTATTATTTAAAAACGGTTTAAAAACAGCAGTGATAAAAAGGAGTCTGATGCCTCTTTCTTTTCCATGAAAGCTGTTATTCACATGACACTTTAATGTAGTAAAAGCAGCCGTGGTAGCTTACTGGCCATGATTACGAACTCGCGGCCGGCGTTGTTCGTTGAATCATGGGTTCGAGTCCTTTATCACTAACTCCCCTAACTCCCACCGAGTAGTGAGGCAGATACACGTTAAATCTGTCTAGGCTCCAAGTCCTTCTCTTAGCGTAGTGTGGAAATTTGGAAAGGGAGGTGCCATCTGAATTTTCGTCCTTATCGCCTTGATCGAGGTTCAAAATTAAGAAGTCTGTCACCAACAGCCCTTGTGCTGCTTCTAAGAACAACTTTGATAAACAATCAATGAATCTAATGTTGTAAAGAAACAGTTAAAATTGATTTCATATAATTCTACAGTAGTTGTCAAAAACTCGAGTACTTTTTCAGGTAGTGTTAAAGCTTTAAAACTAACGTTTCTGTTCCGAAAATGAAATTAAAACACACTCAGCGATCTAAAAGGAATACTGGTTTATTGGAAATACGCGCAGAAATGCACATTATGTCAATCTCAGAGTTTTTTTTTTTTTTTTTTTATAAATAACAGTTATGGAAGCAAATACATTGAATTTTATTTTGTTCAATCAAAAATAATTATTAATAATTTCATTAAAATAGTAAATTAATTTTTTAAATGATATTTTGAAAAAGCTATTTTTTTTAAAAAGAAAACAAAGAAGTCATTCGACACAACGTTTTGCGAATAACAGATTTCCACACCAAAGAAGCAAACTTTTAAAAATAATTATTTAATTATTCTACTAAATGTTAGAATTAAAGCAACCGATACAATATTGAAGGGCACAATAATATTTATTTTCAGGTATTGAAAATAATCAAATGAAAAATTATTGAACTGAATTATATTTTAAGCTAAAGATAGTTATTATGTTGCTGTAAAATGTATTATTTTTCTAAGTGCTCATTTCAAACGAATAAAAAATTAAAAAAAAATTATTATATGTTTTTGAAAAATATGGTCATTACTGGTGAAAGCAGCCATCAAACATACGCAAAAACTTACATGATAAAATTTGAAAAGTGTTCGGCTGACTATTTTATACGTAGAATAACTTATTTCGTACTCACGAGTCTCTTAATCTCCATATCTTTTAATCTTTTGGAACTGAACTTCGGCTTCATTTGCCCAGAACTGTGATTTTCTTTTAAAGTTATTTAATTAGAATAGGAGGTTAATTAACTTTGTGAATTTAAAAGTACATTAACTTTGTTTTGAAGGTCGAATTTATTAATTAGAAAATTTAAGATTTTTTGTTTGAAGAGAAAGATTTCTAGCTAAGAACAGAGTAACTGTGTGTGTGTGTGGGGGGGGTGTAGCTGTACCTTAGCGACTAACCAATGGGGTAGCTGCCTTTAGTGTCAGAATCTCAGTTGGAATCGGTGTTTGAAGTTTTTTAGTGAGAGATATGAGGACGAGCGATTGGATTCTGATTGGATGCTAGGTTATGTGCGATTGGTGGAGAAGGATGTTGATTGTGTTTGTGGGAGTTTAACGTTAGAATTTTTTAAGAAGGAATAGAAATCAGAAATTTACAAGAATATTTTAAGATTTTTTAATTTTTGGGTCAGAGCTGTAATTTGAAATGTTATGTAAGGAATCGTTGGTGATGCTCACGAGATTATTAAATAATTTAAAGGTTATTTTTTGCATGGGGGATCTGATAGTTGGAAATTGCATAACATCATAGATGTCAGTTGTTTCTCGTTTACCATCTAGCATTCACAATTTGTCTTACGAATATAACAATCTTTTGTGATTTTTCTCGTTTGTTTATGTCTATTTTAGCGGTAAATCTCCAATCTGGGCAGAACTCAGAGATCTAGTTTTCTACACTTTATTTCGAATTCCGTGCATTGAAGAGGTAAATAGAACTCGCGCTAGCTCGAAATTTCTTTATGATATATGCTCATTATGATATATGCTCGAAATTTCTTTATGATATATGTTCAAACGTGAATATCTAATGTTGGGATGGTGACCATTTTGTGTTTGACTAAAACAATTGCTCCTTTGGTGGCTAATTAGAATTTACTGCCCTAAATGAAGTCATCTAATGGACTGTATAGAAATAGTAATTGAACGGAAAGACAAATATCTCAAAACTAATGTTATATATTGAGATATTGCTCATATAACAATACTAGCAATTTCTGTTAGAATCTGTTAATTTTTTTCACGAATAAAATCAAGAGAATTTTTTTGTCTTCAGCATACTGCAATATGATATGGTTATTTAACTATTCGTGTTTAAGTGAAAAATTATGTATTCATTGACTGTTTCCAAATTTCAAGGGTATAAATGTGATAAATAGATATATTTGTTGCAACTCATTCAATATATATATTACAATCTGAAATTGTGTTTCGCTCTTTACCATATATAAAGCTGAGACAAGTTAAATTGAATATTTTCCACACCATGAATATTGCATTCATGGATATATAGAAAAGGACTTTTTTTATTGAAGATAATGGTCATAATGAAAACCAATTAGTAGTCCCGATTTACTTGTAAGTAAGGAAGTGAAGACCAAATGGAATAATTCGAAATAAAAACCAACGTTTTTAAAAACAACGTTTTTATATGGTGGCAAAGTTTATTAAAAAATTATTAAAATATTAGTTAAAACTGGTCGCAAATATCTAAATAGTGAATTGTTAGGCAAATAAGAACGGTTCCCGAAATTTCAGAGCTCTAGCTTGATGGGAAGTTGGTTAAATGAACAATAGACAATTTGATGACACATTGATACATATACATACAGACACACACTAAGTGAAATACATAACAACGTTAAAACTAACTAAAATTAATTAATCCGGTAAATTAAATGGTTGGAATACAGTTTAGTCAAACCACTCTTGGAGACAGGAATTATTTGTTGGTATTTTGCCAAATGTTGCTAAATTGGTCCGCGAAGCAAACTTAACATTCAGCAAAAAAAAAAAAAAAAAAAAAAAAAAAGTCGCCAAGTTTGGCAATTATTCAAATTGAGCCAAATGATTGGGATAAACTGCATTATTTAAAAAAAACATGAATTAAAACTTGTCACAGACGTCTAAATATTGCATTGTTAGGCGAGTACGAACGATTTCCACACTTTCAAAGCTTTAGCTTGATGGGAAGTTGGTTAAATTAACGATCGAAAATTTGATGACACACTCACACACACACACCAAGTGAAATTCAGAAAAACGTTGTAAAAAAGTAAAAAGTATACGTATATATATTATATATTTGTTTAAAAGAAGTATATTTTCATCTAAATATTTATTTTATATATTCCAGTATTTATTTATTCGAAAATGCATTATTGAAGGATGTAATCCAATTTCGTTCTTAATACTTCCAACACCTGTCTTTTATACATGTTATGACAGTACTCTCTTGGTAATCCGACAGATACCGGACAAAGAGCCCCCTGGATTACCGAAAACTTTGGACTGCTGGAGGAATCACTAATAATGACGCATTTAAACAGCAAAGGCTGTATATTATTGCATGAATTGCAATGCAGTACAAAGAAATAGTGTCAAACACATGAAGTAACTCAAGCTACAAAAAATGTGCCGTTTTGTATTGATAGTATATATTATTCCACTGAAACACATGCTTAAGGCTGTTGTGGGAAACTGCGAATAAGTGCCAGGGATGGAAAAGATAATTCCGGATTTCAGAGGAAGTAATGTATTTCGATACTTAGAGAATTTGATTAACATAACAAGTTTGTCACGCACACCCATCCACCCCACACTTCCGTTAAGATGTTAATTATATTTAAACTTAGCAACCTAGAAATGCGAATAATGAGAATACAGATATTTAAGAATAACAAAATGTTAATATTTTAAGCGATCTTTTTCATTTCAACTTACAACTGGTGCTTTGGAAAACCTTTCTTTAGCTAATACATTTTTAAGCACAGGTAATTTTTAAATTTTCATTTAATACAGTGAGAAACTAACAATATCACCTATTTTACTATAAATAATAGTCTGTTTTCTGTTTTACTTATGAAGAGACTAGTAAAAAATAGACGAAAATATAACATACGGGAGTGGTTCGAAAAGTTTCCGACCTTAACGTGATTATTGAAAGCTATTGACATTTTCTACTTCTACCCAATTCAAAGTCAATTTAACATATCCAGTGCCCTCTAAGATTTTGAGTCACCGTCAAATGAAGAAGTTGGTATTTCAGCGGGAACTTTCCTTGTATTCAAAATTCGAAGAAGATATTTAACTTACATTGTTGATGTTTTAATGAATCAAGTGATGGTATAAAAATGTATGAAATAGTAGACACATGGATTCTATAAGATTGGAAACAATTGGAAAGAAGAGTTAAAAAAAAGTCATCGAATGGGAAGGATGGCGGTAAATTGGAGCTGTAATATAACCTTTTTATAACTTTTACAAGGGATACCTTTAACAGTGCTTGAATAATATGGAAGGACAATGTTACCCTATCGCTTGGGGGAAAGGACATCCAGTGAGTCAGTGAATAAGGGTACAGCTGAGTTCTGATCACAAGTACAACATTTGGAACGTAACTGAACAACAGAAACGGTATATTGAGGTTGCAGAAGCTAAATTACATTATCAGCTCTAGCTTTGAAAAAAATGAAGGGGAAAGAGAAATATGCAATGATTGCAGCTGGAGAGTAAATCGCTTTTGGACCTGGAGTGCTAATTACTAGCAAGTGTCTAGGCTGAGAGGCAAGCCGAACTTGGAGAGTCACCGATTTACCTAAACGAATTCGATACTCATTTATTGACCCCGGATGAATAAAGGGCTTAGTTGACGTATAACCTGTTACCTTTTCTTAGCGGAAGTTTTCTAAAATTAGTATCTACTTCATTATTTTTGATATTTAATTTTGAGTCTAAGTAATAAAGGGTATTTTTTAAAATTAAGATTATTTGTGCAAAAAGGAAATATGATTCTTGTAATAATTCCCCGTTTCCAAGTACTTTGTAATAAGGGGATCAATAGTTAATGATTGTAAATCTAGCATATGTCTCACATGGCTGCCCAATACGTAATCATAACTTTGATTCGTAATATTTTCTAGTCTATTGGGGGAAATTGCAGGGAATTCGGAATTGAGGTGTCATCAAAATAAAGATATTCGACACTCCCATGTTATAGCGGCACCCGTCAAATTACGATTACACCAAGGTTGTTGCTAAGCTCAAGATCTTGGCGATATTTCTTAGTTGTTAGGGGATTCATCGTCGAGCACCGCTTTAGCAGGGAAATACCAGAGAATCAATATAAGAAAATCCAGAGAGAAAGTCAAAAAGAACAAAATTTAATTTCTGGTATGTTTTAATTTGCTTGATTTTCGTAACTGTACTTAATATTTCACATATTTTCTTTTACAATAATGTTTGATTTCTTAACTGCTTGACATTTAAGAATAAAAAAATGAATTTCCTGTTGACTTTGAAGGTAACAACTTTGAAAATCGCTGTGCAAAAAATTTGAATCCATTTAATGTTTGATACATTTATTTAACATTACTCAATCCTTTTAAGTCTCCATATTTCAGAATTATTTGAAGATGAGGTGAAAAGAGTGAGTAAAAATGGCATCCGCTATGAGAAATTCTCTTTAGAGGTTAAGTAATTATGCCAATTATGATCATTTATTGATTAATGCTGAATTCTAAAAAGTGTTATAAATCTGGTGAAACTATTATCCTTAAAAATAACTGTGCTAAACTTAAAATTTTTAAATAGCTTGACTATTTATACTTAACTCCTTTTACTTTTTATTCAATCGTCATCTTGTCGTTATAGTAAAGTACGAAAATGATGCCAGCTTTAAACAGCTAAAAAAATTCAAAACAAATGATTATGCCGTAAAATTCAAATTAGTGCCTTCAAGTATTAAATTTAAAGCATATGATAAAGTATTACATTTAATAAATTATTATAGCTTAAAATAATATTTTATTTAGGTATAAAAGTCAAAACAAATGTTAAAAAACTGAATTAAGCAACAAATTATTAAAGTTAACTATAATATTCTGTTCAGATATTAAAAACAAAACAAGCGATTAATTGTAAAATTAAATGGTTATAATGCAGTTTATCCCCACGTCTTAGCGAAGGAAGATTGTTTGGCGATAACTCGCCAAATGTTGTAACCCTCATTAACCTAGCTAATCGTTACGGTGGACTCATCGACGTATGTACAGCAACCCTAAGAATTGCTAATATTAGAAAATTGGTGACAGGTAGCGGGACTATACTTCATTGAATTCCTACTATTAACTCACACTCGGCCGCGGTATTCTAGTAGATAAGGCAGCGGACTCGAGTCCGGCGGTTTTCGTCGAGTCATAGGTTCGAGCCTGATGCCATTAAAGACCCGCCGTGTAGCAGGGGTTGATATACATTAAATCTGTCGGGGCCCAAAGTCCTCCCTCCCATTAGCATAGTGTGGATGTTAGGAGAGGGGGGTTGCCAGCTTAAGTGTCGTCCTCGTCACTTGACCGAGGTTCAAAATACGAGGTCCGTCGCCAATAGAACTTGTTGCTCCTAGTGCGACGTTAATTAAACCAAACAAACAATTAAAATTAAATAAACTTACACTCTCTCTTTCTATACATATCTTGTTCAAATTTTCAATCGTCGATAAAATACTTTTTATTCATCCACTCAAGTTCAAATATATTTTTTAAAATCTAGTTGTGGATGACACTTGATGTTAATACAGTTTTTTTAAATATTAATTCATTAAATTAAATTTAATTGCTGAGAATGCAGTTTTGCCCATCCGCTTAGTGAGATTTCAAAAATTGCGATTTTTTTTTGGCTGAATGTTAAGTCCGCGAAGCGAGCCAGGGTAACCACATTTGGCAAAATACCGCCAAATAATTCTTGTCACCAAGGCTGGTTGGGTTAATTTTCAATTCAACAATTTAATTTACCTGATTAATTTCTTTGGCCACTTAATATTGTGATTCTGTCATATGTATATACATATTTATATTGTAATTATTTAATAAAAAATAACTAAAATAAATTTTTCTTTGTTGACTTGAGTAGGAATTCACTTAAATTTTTTTTTATATTACTTGTTTTTTAATCAAACTAAATATATTTTAACTATATTTGTATCACTCCCATATAAGATGAAAATATAAAATAAGTCTTTGCATATTAATCTATTCTCAACTATCAACTTTATAATTTAGTATCTTTTACCTATGCATACTGATAGTAAATTTATTCATTTACAATGAAAAATGCTAAAAGTAATAATTGTGTCCGAATTTTTTTTTGACGCGAGTACAAATTGTTCTACACACACAAGTAATATAATTTTTTTTAAAGTCAATTCCTACTTAGGTCAACAAACAAAAATTTCATTTTAGTTAATTTTTATTAAATAATTACAATTAATGTAAATATGTATATATGTATGACAGAATCACACTATTAAGTGGCAAAAGAAAATTTTTATCTAGCGATCTACACGCTTCATCACTGACGGTATTTATTCCTAAATTTATATCCTGCTAAATATCTTACATAAGAGTAATTTTTTTCTCCCATATAAAACTAAAATTAATTCTTTGAAAATCAAATAAAAAAATTTATGCTTCGACCCGAAGGCATGAAGATTCTACGCCGATGCTGTACCGAATTTGCCATTGCAAGACAAACGACATAGTAGAAGCATTGGCTTGTTTCTTAATCCAACCGGTAAATTAAATGGTTGGAATGCAGTTTAGCCCAACCAACCTTGACGACAGGAATTACTTGGCGATATTTTGCCAAATGTGGTTACCCTGGTCCTAAAGCGGACTTAACGTTTATCCAAAAAAAAAAAAAAAAATCGCTAAGTTTGGTAATTCTTGAAATCGCTAAGCGGCTGGGCTCAACTGCATTTTTACCATTTAAATTTAATTAATGAATTAATATTTGAATAAACCGTATTAACATCAAGTGCCATCCACTAAAAGTTTAAAAAAATGTATTTGAACTTGAGTGGATGAATAAAAAGTATTTTATTAACGATTGAAAATTTGAACAAGATATATATATATATATATATAAGGAGAATGTGAACTAATAGTAAGAATTTAATAATAAAAACATTTTAAATAAATGTCAGATTACTTTCACTCCATGCGGTTTCTTTTCATTTTAATTCTTCATCCTTTCTTGTGGGTTATATTAAATACGTGGTATACAAGTCTTTGATCAGTTAGCAAGCTGATGAAGTTTTCGAGTTTATTATTCAGAAGGTTGGTCTTTGGTCGTCGGAAAGGAGAGACAGCTCAGACAAGGCTCTTGGCATGTTACAATTTTCATAAGCTTCTTAAGGTTTCTAGAAGCCTTGCCTTGAGGAGAAAGTGCTTCAGGCTTACCTGTTACTCTACGATAAGCCTCTTATAACTGTATAATCCTTCTTCGGTCTTCACGCATTCTAAATCCTCACACCCTTAGATTCTTCCAGAGACACCTATTTTACACTGTGATTTGTATTCTATTTTATACGAAGTTTCCTTTACGCTTATTTAACTTGGTATTTCTTAATGATATTTATTTCTGTATTGCGTTATTATTTCTGCTTAAAATTTATACTTTAATTTTCTATTTCTTAAATTATTTAAAAAACTTAATGAAACCTTTTATTGATGTAATTCTTAACAATTGAATGACATGAAATTGCGTAGTTAATAGAGAGGCTGCTTTCTTTTAGTTATATAACTTTTCTTTCTTTACATTCGTTAAAAATCACTGCCCCACAAACTCTTCGAACGGAATATTCATGTATATATGAATGGAGGTCACGGTTGTGAACTCGTCAAGTCGTAGATTTGAGCCTTGATACCATTAAAGATCGGCAATATAGCCAGAGCTGATGCACGAATAAACTGTCGAGGCTCAAAATCCTCTCGTGATCTGGAAGTTAGGAGAGAGGGTGCAAGCTTTAGTGTCATCCTTTATACTTGAGAAAGGTTCAAAATTTTGAGTTCCATCGTCAATACCTCTCATGTTGGTTCTAAAAATCAATCAATCAATCTGTATATGTATGAGTTTATTTTTGCCATTTTTATATTGAATTCTGATCCATCATTTCACGCTTTGCTTTATTTATGCTGCAGTTTTCTACTTTTCTTTGATGGATTTAAATTTTTATAACAACCTTTTCTGTAAATAGCGTACTTGTTAGTAATAAATATAAAGAACTTAATATTAATAAAAAAAATTTCAACTTTTTTAAAATTTTCAATGCCAAGGTAAATACAAACATAAAAACTAGAACAGATTAAAGAAGTGACCGAAGTCATTAAGTTCTCTAGCACGCCAGAAAAGCTCAGAGTCGCCTTGAATTGATGCACATCGAGGCAGGTGGTCTCTATTCATTGGATCTGCCGAATCATTGAGAGGGCGTAACCAGGGTTCGTAAAAATTCTAATACGATGGAGATGCATACCAGGCCGTCATGACCCGTCATCTTTTTTGGTTGTGACTAACCACTAGCATTGCATTGCAGAACACTAAGGACAATCTCCGAATCTTGGCGAGAATGGTGACTGGAAGACATGCCGAGAAACACTGCCGATAACTAAAGACCTCTTTTCCGTTATAAGAACGTTGCCCAAGGATACAAATTTCAATACTTCCTTAAACATTTTTTTAATTTAATCCTTCTTGTACTGTTTTCGGCTTTACTCCTGTTCAGCATTCGATCCATTTTCATTTCCTATCGCATATTCATTTTATATTCTTAAGCTTAATACCGAAAATGAAATTGTTCCTCCAACATTTCACGCAAACTTTGAACTAGAGAGTTGGAGCATAGACTATTTGATTGCGATTGCAATTGTTTATTAACGTCGCCCTGAGAAGCAACACGAGGGCTACTAGCGACAGACCTCATCCTTTTCAACCTCGGTCAAGTGACGGAGACGACACCTGATCTAGCCTCTCCCCTTCATAATTTTCACACCCCAACACCAACAAGAAGACTCGGGACATCAATTAGATTTAACATGCATCAGACCCTCTATACAGCTTTCGGGGCATCAGGGCAGGATCCCAAGACTCGACGGAAAGAACTACGGCTGCTAGTCCACGTCAAAGACAATTAGGTTACCTCGGCCATAGAAGTACAGTAAGCACCAGTACATGAGAGTATACAAGAATTGGCTATTAAATAACGAGACTGAGTTTCGTGAGAGAAATTTCATTTTGATTTCTTATTATCACTTTCAATTCTGGGGCTTAAATACATATTTACTTTTATACACTTTCAATTCATACTCCTCCTCTATTCCTAAAACGCTCCTTGCAAATCTCTATTATTCGAAACAGTACTGGAAGTCTTCTGTTAGCTCTTTCAGGACGCGTGCCGTTTTCTCTTTCATAGCTTCAATGGCCTCAAATCTTGTTCCTTTTAATACAGATTTCACCATAGAAAACAGATTGAAGTCACATGGCGCAAGATCCGGTGAATAAGGTGGATGGTCAAACACTGGGATACTGTACTGAGGTGTAAACCTCTTGACAGACTGTGTGGAATGACTTGTCCTTCAACAATTTGGGTCTTTTCCCCCTATTATTTCACGGAGTTCAGCAAGAACTTACAGATAGTAATATTGATCAATAGTTCGACTACAGGAACCGAGTGATTCCCGTGAATTTGGAAAGAAAAAAAAAGTCATCATTGCTTTGAATTTTGACTTGGTCATTCGATCTTTTTTCGCTCGGTGAAGATGAGTGTTTCAAGTGATTGGCACTTCGTTTACAATGACATTCAAAGCGACAGTACAAACATTTTTGAGAGCTTCTTATTGTTAAACCATGATAATTTTTGGCACCATTTTGGCACAGACATTTTGCATGTTAAAACTGTTATTGAAAATTTGCCATACAGATTCATTTTCCATTCCTACAGACTCAGGAATCGCACGAATATTTAACAGACCTTCAGATCGAACCAGATGACCGATTTTTTTTCGACATTGTCATTCGTTTTTGACGTGTAAAGGTGAAAATCATCTTCGATATCTTCTTGGTCATCTTGAAAACGCTTAAACAACTCAAAAACACTTGCACTTGGTAAACATTAATTGCCATACATTTCTTTCAAAAAATTATAAGTTTCATTAGCACTTTTTCCAAGTTTAATGTGAAATTTTACTACAATTATTGCTCACTTATCATTTTTCCGGAGAAACAAATTAGAAAAAAGCTCCAATGCTATCGAAGGCTACGGTTGTACGGATTTGTTTACAAAAACTAGAGGCACTGCATTCGAAAAAAAAAAAAAGGCTTCACGCTATACAGCTGTCGGTCGCTGGGGTATGGTGAATACTTGTTTCTTTAGCAGTAGTGACCGTTTCGTTGTTTAATACCACACTTCGTGTTGATCAAACTGTTATAAACAATCTGGAACAAAGCATAAGTAATCGCATATTTCGATTAATTAATAGAAATGGAAGTGTTACTACCCATTTGTGAATATCTATTTCCTGTTTTTCCTCAAAATTCCTTAGTTTTCTTTGTTATTGGTGTAATTATGAATGCCATGCGAATAGGAGTCAGTTTTTGACATATTTGTTTTCCATAATAAAATATATACTCGTTTATATTTCTTTCATTTATATTTATGTATCAAATGAACATTATATATCATTCAATCACAAAATCGATGTACAAAAATATTTTATTTAAAGACAAAATCTTTATAACTTAAATGGTAGATAAATATTTATGACACACACACACACAAATTGTATATTGTTTTCATTTCCGATAGATGTCGCTAGTGGTAAATGAGATTGAATTAATTCAAGAACAAGTGAATATATGAGAAATTTTGAAGCTTCGTGACTAATGGAGTTTTCAACTTCGTGAGTATGAGTTTCAAATAATAACATGATTCTTTTAAAATGAAGTTTAGTTAATTTCTTAAAATATTTTCTGCATTTAAGTTTTTAGGAAAAACAACTTTCAAGACAGCAGTTTTAAAAATTTCAGCGAAATTTATCTCTTTTACGCGTCAAACTGAAGCTAACATGCTTTTCTATGAAATGCAGCTAAACATTTTTACACTCCTCGAATATTATATAGTCTTTAAAATTTTACTACTCTTTCGATGATTTCCTTTTTTGGAATTTCAGAATAGATTTGTCGAAGAAGGTAAACTTTAATCACAAGATAATTCTTATAATACTTCATTTTATTGTCAGTCGAAATCCTACTTAAAAATTTCTATCATTTATCATAGTACTCATTTAACATACTTAAGGTACGATATTTAATTATAAAAATAGCATAGGGGTGGGAAATTGGAGCAAAATTTACAAGTAAAAAGATGTACAATGTTCCTGATGTGAAAAATTAATATCCGTCAGGTCAAGAAAAATTTGAACGATTTATGATTTACGTTTCTTTCAAGCAAAAGCGCATTCCATATAAGCAAAATTATTACTAAATATTCGAAACTATTTTTAGTTAAAGTATTTTAAATAACTCAATATAATATGCAATAAATCTTGCCTTAGCTGTCAACTCAAGAAGAAAGTTAATTTATACTTAAATATTGACTCATCAGGAAGACAAAAATGTTCGGTGCTTAGTTGTGTTATATAAATAAGAATGTTTCATTAAAAATACACAGAAGGAAAAATACCTTTACCATTTAGTTGATTAATTTATTTATTTAATTAATGTTGTAGAAACATAAGGTTTGCTGCTGTATCATTAAATTACGATGAGGGTTTCTATGCTAATATTCATTTATCAAACTTTCACGTTTCTCTCACGCACAAACATCACGAAAATAATTTAAAAATTTAATGGATTTTATTCGATAAACCTAAAAGCTCTGTCTGTTTGTTAAGTGAAAGAAAAGAGTACATTTAAGTGAAAGAAAAGGGTACATTTTAATAATATTTAATGCACAGTATAATTTCCGCCGTTACTTATATTGGTCTATAAACTTTCCAAATTGGTATCTTGCCAATTAAATAGGAACAGTTTGCTTATTCGAATCGTCATATGCACATTTCTGTTTGTTCGAAACGAAAATAAACTAATTTTATACCTGATGTTAACTGGTGATGAAAAATGGATTATTTTCGAATACATCGTGAGGAAAAAAGCACACTTGCAGCATGGACTATCTATTCCTAACAACTCTAAATCGAGATTGAGCTTGAATAAGAGTATGCTGAACATAGGGTGGGGCATCCAAAAACCAATTCATTTCGAGCATTGAAACATAAAAAAACCTCTATTTGGAGAGGTACTGTCAGCAAATGGATGATTTAAACAAAACACTGAAAGAAAAGAGGCCGGCGATGTTCAATATGAAGCACATTATATTGCATCATGATAATTTCAAACCACATGCTGCTTTGGCGATTTGTCAAAAAAATCACAGAGCTTGGCTGTGAATTTCTTTCACATCTACCACACTCCTGAGACCCAGCATCTTTTAATTATCACTTGTTTATTTCCCTGTAAAAGTTTTTAAAAGGAAAAAAATGCACGAAACTGAAGCATATGTCACTCTAACACTACTTGAGTTCTTTGACTGTAAAAACGAAATATTTTTTAAAAATGGTATTTATGAATTACCATAACGCTGGCAATAGTTCAAAAGTAATGACGCAAAATATATTGTACAGTAAATATTATTAAATATATCAAAAATGTATTATTTTCTTTCATTACACAAGCGAACAAAACTTTCCTATAGACCTAATACATTCAATGTAACAGCTTACTTAAAGAAAGTACCTGTTTTAGATTACACATGGCATCGCTGAAGCAAATTGGTATCACCATTGCCTATTGTTGCTTGTTTAATGGTACAAAAAAAGTCTGACACTGGCTCATGAGTTAATTTCGATGAAGCTCATTTATTAATTTTGATTCACTTTGGCAAGGGGCGTTGGCTGTGTGGGACGTGCAATATCATGCATCAATCCCATTCTTTTTGATCACATTTCCCTTTCTTATATTCCGTTAGTTTAATGGTCTAGGTCACGGGATCGTAGCCGGTGTTATTTTCATCGAATCGTGGCTTCGAGCACACTAAAGACCCACCGTGTAATGGAGTTGGTGCATGTTTTATCGGGTCGAGATACCAAGTACTCCTAATGGTGTGGTGTGGAAGTTTGGAGATAGAGTTGCCAGCTCTGGTGCCGTCCTCGTCACTTGACTGAGATTCATAATTACGAGTTCCGTCGCCAATAGACTTCGCCTTGCTTCTGAGTGTGACGTCAACAGAAACAATTATTCAAAGTACTCTGTATTATACTTATGCATTTTCCCAGCCAGGGATTCTGTTGCTTGTAACATTTTCGATTTTCATCTGCAGTGATGATTGACAACTCCTCGTTTCCTTTTATCTTAACCATTTCTACGACGTCAAATAGGAGTATTTTTATATTTCTTTTCATTAGCTGGAACAAAAAAAAAATCTCACGGAATAGATCAGGTGAGTAAGGCTCGTGGGGCAAGGCAGTCATGCCAATTTCATCCCAAAACTGAAAGGTTGGTTAATCAGATCCGATGTCACAAATTTGGCAGAGGCCCTTTTCATTCAAAAAAATTTTGTTAATGAGGATCTTTGAATATACGAATCATGCTTTTTATATGCTGTATTTTATTAATGTTTTATTTAATTATTTCAGCACTTCTTCTGTAATCCTGCACTTCGACTTTCCAGCCCAAGTAATCCTGCGCTTTTACACTGACTGACAAGTCACAGAAAATCTTTTTACGCCTCTTACTTCTGTAGAATAATGTAAGCTCTCAATACAAATCAGGAAATTTCTTATAGTTGGAGTTATTTCGAGTATTTGCGCTTTTTTTTTTTTTTGCATAAAATGCATTCAATTTTATGCAATAATACATAAGTTTAAATGTTTTTATTCGTTTTAGAGATTTTCTAATTACCTGACGCATTCAATGATGCGGTGGTACTATGGTCCGATTTTTGCTGGATTATCGAGAGATTATTGAGTGCATACACACACAC
>BMAW01058985.1:260-14584 GCA_019974015.1 Nephila pilipes | reverse complement strand
TATTAATAATTATACTATTAGATATAATAAGTAAGTTGAAAAAATTAAAAAATAATAATTATAAGAATATTGTCACCAGTTGCACAATAGCCAATTGCTCAATAATTTTAATCATGAATAATAATAATAATAATAAAAATGATATATTTTTTCATATATGTGTGTGTGTGTGTGTGTGTGTGTGTGTGCGTGCGTGCGTGCGCGTGTACATATTAAAATTTTGCTAATACAATTAAACATCCTACCGACTAATTTCACGAATGATATACATGTGTGTGTGTTATACATTAATGAAATATTATGAATACATGGTTGAAATGAACAGTCCTTTTTTCATATGAATCAGATTGCTTATTGATTCTATGGGAGAGAGCGTTACGTACTGATGAACCCGGCATCGGCTCCGAGGCCGAAGCGGAAGACTATATGAAGACTACAGCAGAGGTAAGAAGAGAGAAGAGAATAAGAGCTTAAGAGAGAGAATTTCGTTGTGTTTGTGGTTATATAGCAGGGATCTTTCATAATAAAAGTCACATAACTAGTGGTATAGGATTAGAGATTCTGGGGAATTTCAAAATAGACAAAGAGTCTAATAGGGATTATTTTGACAGATTTGTGATCGTGGGAACGAGGAGTTAAACAGTTTTAAGAGCGCATGATCTAATAAATAAAAGGATAATTTGGAATGGGATCAGGAAATAAGAATGAACTCTTTACTTTTTAATTGGAGGGGAATGTAATAGAACAGAAAATTAAATAATTATTGAGAGAAATTATTAAATTATAGTTAAATCATTATATATATATATATATATATATATATATATATATATATATATATATATATATATATATATATATATATATATATATATATATATAGGGGATGATAATTTCATTTTCTAATTTTTCTTATACGAGCTTCTAGTTTATTTAATCACGCGCTCATAAATCTGCATTATCTGACATTTCCCAGGATCTAAATCAGCAGGAAAACTTTTTGACTGCAGCTAAAATGCCTAAAGATTCCTAAATACACTACCACGGGATCTGAAGAAATATTTGCATATATATTCCAAGCATGGTTAATAACAATCTCTTCACCTTAGCCACGAATTTGAAACAACGCATCTGACGTCCTCCATTATCATTTTGTCGTTATCATCACTGCCTTACGTTATTTGTGAAAGCGAATGGACGTATTTCCTCCACTTTCACGATGTAATTACCTTTCATTCATGTTAAATTCATTGATGCATAATTTCAGCTATTTAACGCTTCTTTATTGTGCCAGACCCGAATTGCAAATTTAATAAAAAAAATTATTTTTTCCGATCCTTATAGTTTAGTCGACGGAATCAGTGAGCTTGTCTGTGAAAAACCATCAATTGGAATTGAGCATATATATATATATATATATATTATTTTTTGAAACCAGGTTAACTAATAAAAGCAACCTTTTAGTTTGTTCGTAAAAATACCTGTCCTTGTACAAAGAATTATGGCTACATTCTTTTTTTCAAAATAGACGGAAAAAACTCAAACATTGAATTTCGAAATGAATTTTAATTGTTAAAAGCTTCATCTGAATCTAAGTTCCAAATTTTAAATCTTAGTTAAAGATGAAATGCTTTTGGAAAAACTCTACAATAAGAATCACTCATTAATACTTTCAGTGCGTTGGACTGCAGATGGCATAATGTTTCCTAATCCTTATATGACGCGATGGGTGCTCTAATTAGATTATTTAAATTAGGTTTAGTAATGAGATAAATTATGATCCATAAATCAATACATTTATAGGAAAATATCCAGTCATGAATTCCCTTAATTAGCGTAAGAGAAAGCAACAGACCTGACAAAGATTTATGGTTAGCGAAATTCACTTCATTTCAATGGGACGCGATATCTAATTATCAGTGAAAGAATCATCCGAGAAGTAAATCAATTATGTCAAGATTTCTGACCAGCGGGCGAATTTACTTCCAATTAGGGACGACCAGACTGAAATGTGAATGGTTATTCGAGAGCAGATGTTGTAATTGTCTGCAGTGTGTTTTATGTAACCTTCACGAGAAGGACAAACAATTCTGATTTATCCTAATTTTATTTAATTAAAACATGAATGTCTAACCGTCTAACCAAATTTCATTAATCAATAAATACAATATGGAGCTTATTAAAGGCCATTCAATGCCTCATTAAAATAAATAGTTCTTACAACTGCTTGAATTAAATTAATTAAAGCAGTAATTAATTTTTAAGTTGAATATTTTTTGTAAATTAATTGTTTATGGTCTTCTTCAGTTTATTTGTTTCATTACGGAATATGAGCAACAAAGGCTATTTTTCCCTTTAAAAAATATTTTTAATTCAATAGATATCAAAATATTTTATCTTCTGCAAGGATATTCAGAATACTTGTTTATTAGTTACTTTTTTCTCCAAAAATTATTTCAAAATAATATTGTTTTGTTGTTCAATCTTGAGTATATTCCAGCGATAATTTCTAGGGGACACTAATTCATTATAAGTCAAAAGAAAATGTTCCAATTTAAAGATACGGTTACAAGTACTACGTTATGTCTTATCACTTAACTTTATTTTGTGTAAAAGCCCAGGAGTTATGATTCTTCTCCTGATTATTGGAATACTTAGTATTCCCTCTCTTTGTTTCGTTTTCTATTTGGATGTTAAGTCTACGATTGAGATGTTACCTATATAAAATTTCAAAATATTTGCCTGAATACAATTTTATTTGGTTATTTTCGGTCTTTCATTGAAAATATTATTATTGATTGTTTGCAGTGCAATCCACTCAATGCATATATTGGATTCCATTACCCATTTTGAGAAATAATCCAAAGCCTTCAATATGTACTCCCCATATTAATGTATCTAATTTCTATATCTTAAAATACAAATTGATGTTGTTATCTTGTTTTTGTTAAATCCATGGATAATGCAGTGACTACTTTACATAACATGAAATGTATGGTAGAAATTTCACACGAATACGTTTTGCAGTGTCTACTTTACATAATTCATGTATTTAATGATTAAAGAAATTCAAATGACAGCAGTTGCTTCATTCGGACCTCAGCAGTTACTTTTAGATCAGATGCCTTAGAGCTACAGAAATAGCTCTGATATGATAAATAAATGTACAGGGCTATATCAAATTTGAAAAAAGCTTAGAAAGACGATTGGACTGTTGCGGTTTGGTGCCAATGGAGTATCGGAGATTTTCTACTATTTCTACAGGTCTGAAGGTCAGTGAGGATGATTTTTCACTCCCTTTTATTGATTTGTTTTAAGTCCTGCTACTGAGGACGCTTATGATCTAGAGCAGAATAGGTCTGTAATGATAACCGACAATAAATAGTTGTGGTGCGTTATATATTTTAATAATGTGATATAACATATGTCGTTTAAAATAAATAAATATATAAATAAAGTTACAAGATGTTGAGCTTAGATGTTAGAATTAATGAATTTCTTAGACAAAAAAATATTCCTAACATTATACAGAGAGCTTCCATAAATTTTTCAGTGTTTGAGTGGATATTCAAAATATGCGTGTTATCTATAAATTTGTATTAACATTTATTTAAACAATTTCGAAATAAAGAAAATTCAGATGTTGCCTGAAAAATTAGAACTTAGTAACAATGTTTGAATCGGACAGTGAAATAGTAGAATATGATTCATATTTCATGCTTCTTGGCTTGCACATTCAAAACTCTTATACACAGAATCCATTGCAAGTCATAGAATTTTTTTTTTATTTTGATAAAAAAAATTTAATTTAATAACATTAATTAAATTTTTAAATTAAATTTTTTTAAATTTAATTAAATAAATTTTTTTTTATTTTGATTAAAATTTGCATTAAATAAATTTAATGCAAATTTATACATAACATGCGTATTTTGAATATCCACTCAAACACTGAAAAAATGAGGGAAGCTCTCTGTGTAATATTACGAGTATTTTTTTGTCTAAGATATTCATTAATTCTAACATCCAAGCTCAATATATTGCAACTTTATTTATTTTAATCGACATATGTTATGCTACATTATTAAAATACAAAACTTAACGCATCACAACTATTTATAGTCGGTTATCATGAGTTTAATCCCCATAATAAAGGCAAAATCCGATCAAATGAAAAAACGCAAGGATCGTAAAATATATAATTAACGCATCACAATTATTTACGGTCGATTATTGGGAATTTAATTCCTGTAATGAAAACCGATACAAATCAAGTAACGCAACGATTACAACTGATAGAGGATGAAAAGAAGCAGAACAGATTAGTAGCCACCAAACAATTAGGGTCATGCATTTAATGTGATTAATTCTCTTTTCTAATGTAATGTCTTTCTCGATAGTTTATTCATTGCGATACATATTAATGTATCGGTTATTTCGCCTTCTCCCCACAAACGAGGTTTTACTTCGTGGGAAAGATATCTGCTTTACCTCCGTTCATTAAATCCATCAACAGTTTCTAAGGAATGATTGCGCAGACGACGGACAGGAAAAACTCGATTATACCTCCATCAATAAAACGAATGGAGCTCATAAAATCGAAATTCAGGTACAAATGTTGATCAACACGCAAAAAAATTCCTTATGTACCGAAGTATATTTAGTTTGTCATTGGATTGCGTTCAGTTGTATAGAATTCTAGATGCTAAAATGAAAACCAAAAATTGCTTGGATAAACAGTCCTATAGATTAAAAATAGAGTCGAATACTTTCTTGTTTTAAGTTACAAATTTAATAATGCTAAGACGTCTCTAACTAAAAATTGATTTTATTGCCTATTTCTTCCTTAACTCTTGTTCAAATATTTAATTTTTATTCATTTATTTAATACCCTTTAGTAATTTAATATTGTTTACAGTGCTGTTAATTTATAGGCTTCAGATATCAAGCATTGACTTCATATATAAAGCAGCTGACAAATACTATTACTTTCAAATATAAGTTATCGTAGTTAAGTTAAATGGATTTAAAATACGAAAAACATGTAAAAAAGTTATCGAATCCTTAAAATAATCATTTTTTAACAAATATATTTATTGTTAGCATCATTATTTATAGACCCCGTTGTGTATATATTAAACTAACAATATGATTATTACAATATTTGACAGATCTAGAGGTCAACACTTTTTGAAACGTTGAAAAAAGATTTATGTCTGATAATTCTTTTCTGAAAATTTGTTATTAATCAGATGTGAGCTGTTTTTGCAAAAAACATGATTACATTTTATTAAACCAAGCTGGAACTAGATCATTAAAGGTTCAATTGTGCTCAAAGACAATTTACATGAAAAAAGTAGAAAATGTAATGAATCAGTTTTATTTGGTATGTCACATTTGTCTAATTTCGATAAAGAAATTACTCATGAGCGGGAATTAAAGAGATATATTACACGTCATTACAAATATATTTTTAAAACCAATAATAAACTCTTACTTGTATGTGTGAAGTAAATTTATTTACAAAGTCTTAAAAGTAGAAACAACTTTGCCAAAAATTAAAGGTAATCTAGTATTTTTTGGTCTATAAGCTCTTCAAATTCTCAATGTGTTGATCAGTATGCACCAGCTTACGACTCGAAAGAGCCTTCGTCAGCGAAGCGGCCATAAGATGTTTTAGATTATACATTCACACACAAACACACAAATTCAATACTTATTCGATATTTATACTTACACAAACTCACTGTGTCCAATTAGTTCCTTGGAAAGTTTCTTGAACTTGAAAAATAATTGTTAAAACTAATTTTAATACTCTGATCAACAATAGATGGCACCAAACAACTCTACATTAGTTTTAATCTTATAAAGTAACTTTTCAATCCTTAATTACTCTCATTACCATAACAATTTGGTAAATCTATTACACGGCGACTAGTCTCAGGATGCCCTCGACAGACCAATTGTCGAGAATACCATCACATCGTACGACGCAACCGCGTAGTACCAACTACTTCACTTTCCACCTTCCATACACAGGCAGCACCTTCTCTACGGGCCTCTGTGTCAACTCGTACCATCACAAGACGCCTGAATGAACGACAGGCTCCTATTACGTGTAGTGCAATTGACATCCCTCCCCATAGCTTCCATTTGGAGTAGTGTCGCGCTCGAAAAGATTAATCTGCAAACGAATTGAATCACGTTGTCTTTAGTGACAAATCCAGACTCAATTTAGGCAGGCATTACAATCGGGTATGCGTGTGGAAGCCCCTTGGTGAACGCCTCAATCCTGCTTTCGCTGTGCAGCGGCACACCTCTCCCACAACTGATGTGATGGTATGGGGGCCATCGCATATGACTCACGGTCACTCCTAATATTGTTACACGGCACCATGACAGCCCAGAAGTACGTTAATGACATTCTTCAGCCACATGAGATGCCCCTTATAGCAGGGCTCACAGGAGCCACTTTTCTACTGAGAAATGTTCGCCCATACACATTTCACAGGCCTGCCTCCGATACATTTCCACACTTCCCTGGTCTGCTCTATCCCCAGAATTGTCACAGATCTGGCATATTTCGGATCTTTTAGGCTTGTAAATTGGACATCCAACGAGTGTGGTCGAACTAAAGGAGCTTTTACAGTAAATAAGGAACAAGATGCCAAAGGACGTCATACGGGACTTGTATGTGTAATTGTTCGACCATATCACATCATGCATTCGTGTCCTAGATGTGGCCCAACAGGGTACAAAAAACCTCCGTTCATTTGTATTTTTTCCTACATTAAAGGATCCTTTTGCTTTGATTTTGTAATCACTTACTTACATTAATGTTGTATTTACGTACGTAAGATTTCGTTTTATTCTGACAACTATTTCTTGTTACGCAAATTTTTATGGCAAGGAGTACACCCTAGGTATAATGAATAAAACAAGAATTTTCATTTCGAGTGATGTCATATTCCAACCATTCCTGATTAAAAACTTTCTTCAATAATCACAATTATTTTTCCGAATTTCCCCCCGTTTCCATTCAACTAAATTTTGTCGTGTCCCATATCATAAAGTGGCCTGTAATTCTAAATTGTTACCCACTGGGAAATAATAGTTTAAATAGTTTTTCTGGCGTTGGATAAGGTATCCACTTAAATTTCATATTTGATTTCAGCTCCTGATAACACTTTAATCATAAACGGAGATTATCTCCACTAACTTCTGCCTGAGCTGCAAAATTAATCTGAGATTGTGTCGCTTATCACTTCATTTTCCCACCAGCCCTGTTTGTATCGCATGTGCAGAGGTGGAATGCGGTTGCTCTCTCCCCTGGACATCAGAGAGCGATCTCTCATATCCGCATTCCAAAGAGAAAATATAAACTCGTGAAATGTTTCCCAAGTCAAATTTTTTGCCTTATTGATATGCTACTCCCCCACTAACTTTCGATTTAACTCTTTCCTGTGCTTTATACCTAGATGAAATCCGTGCCCAAGGAGACAACATGTGGTAAAGACGGTGTGAGATAAACAGACCAGAGTGCTCTTTTAGATTAATGCACTTGGATATTTTATTTTTTTATTTGAGACATCAAAATGCACGGTTGGCCTTTTAAGGTAATAGGGCGCCAAGTGTCGATCGCAATACGTCTTTTCCGCTCATCGTGCATTTTCCTGACATTCGAAGGGATTTCTGTTGGTAACAAATATATCCCAAAATTTGTTATCAAATGTAATAGAATTACTCCCCAATAATCTTGAGTCCTCGCTTTAATTACTTGAAAAAGGTCTTTTTATGACTGAATTTCAGAATATTTCCAAATAATTGGTGAACTTTTCATTTTTGATAATTCATGATACACATGATTAACGCATCGTACTCTCCTTTTAAATACTTACATTTAATGAAGCGATTTATACGCTTTCTGTTACAAACACGTCTCTATCATTAGATTCGTAATTATCAATTCCATGTAAACGTTTCGAATTTTGCACTTTGTAAAGGTGTATTAAAGTTTAGTACAAAAAGTACGAAACCACTTGCACGCTTACTTTATAACGTAGTTTTATAAGAATCGTCACTAACTCTCATGTCAAGTCAAGTCTCAACTACTGGAAAGAATTAAATCACGATTGTAAATAACTCGCGATATTTACGTTTGGCCCAGTTTTCATTCCGCGAGTCTGATTCGATCTATTCATGTTTAGGAGAAACTATTCTTCACGAATCATGGGAATGGATAAAGTACGAGAGTAGATTAAAGATCCTACCACACACACACTGTTCCTCATCTCTAACACATTAAGGAGTTTCACGACATACGGTTAGGGCAACTCAATAAAGAACAACAATATAAGCTAGTGAAAACTGGTCGTTTGCTTATAGCCATACTATTTTAACTAGTTATTTTTTTAATTCAATATTCTTAAAATTAAAATTTCAATTTTGTTCTTATATACAAAAGCAAGCATTTTAAAATTTAATTTTTAATACCTGAAATTGAATTCTGAGCAATGTAAAAGGCACAGTTATGCAACATAGTTCATCCGCGAGACTTGTATGCTTCGGGAAACCATAAATTGTGGACTTTCTCCCGAAGTGGCACAGGTAAGAAGACTGCCCGTAACTCCAGCCCGACTTCATTTTACGAGTGAGGGGATTAGACTCTCACCGTTAAAGATAACAAGCAGTTACAATAAGTTCCCTTTTAATTTTTAACATATTCTATTTTTAGTTTTGTCCACAGTGTGAAACTTTAAATCAATTTAAATTTCATTAGTAGTTATGCGAGTATATGTTTCCTTCTTCTAAAGGAAATAAGCTCAGTAACTCCTTCTCCGTTCAAGACGGGCTTAACAAATTAAATATTAGTGTATTTAAGGGATTTTGAATTTCTTGTAATATTCATTATTAAATAAATAAGAATAAATTAAGATATTGGTAAGTCTTCTTTCTCCTGAATGGGTCTTGAAAGACTCACCTTGAATCGGGATATATTTTCACGATAGAAAAAAATCAAGTCATTATAGTATGGAAGGGGTAGTAAATTTCTCGCCTCAATCATGTTTAACAAATGAATACTATGAAATCGAGAACATAATATCAATTAAAAATTGTTCTTTATTTAAAAAGTCTCATCTGAAGGAAACAAATTAATCAGTTCTTAATAGCCCTTACTTTATTTAAAATTTATGCCAACCACAAGCATTAAAAGAGGTGTCTATTAACGCATGACTATCGTAAATCGAGAGAGCGAAGCCTGAACATTGCATAAATATTGCAATGATAAAGTTCTGTATAATCATTTCTGAAGACGAAGGATAAGTGCAATATTTTAATGAGCGATTTCCTAACTTTCTACATTGTTTTGAGGGGAAAAAATGTCTTCTTCGTGAAGTTTCATTCTACAGAGATTTAATGACTTTGGAGGGAGATTAGTTATTAATCCGGAGGGGAAAGCGATGAATTTTAGCTCCCTTTACGACTCCATTATTCTAATCTAAGATTTTTGATTATAAAATTTTGTGGTGTGTTTCTCAAGAATAAATAAATAATTGGAGTTTGTTTGGCTATGTACGATGCGTGCTCTGAAATTTTAGAAGCAACCTGAAATATTTTTAAGAGGGATGTTCTGAAAGTAAGTTTCGTCATTTTTCCACAAGGAACATTTATTGCATAAGAAAATAAACCATGTCGTCAGGAGTTATATATCTAACACAAATTTTTCAACAGAGTCGAAATCGATATTGAGATATTTGTCGCTGTGTGCAATCAGTTTGAAGAAATCACTCTGTTAAAACTCAGTACCGTGCGATGCAAGTAATTGACGCACAGCCTACTCCTTCATTTTCTTGGATGGATCTGAGCACAACCGTTAAACAGTGTAGACACCACCGTCTGACACCGTTACGCGTTTATCCGCTAGTACTGTACTCTAGAAATGTTGTTTTCATTCTTCGATGTGGAGGGACGAGCACTTCGTCCACACTGTTTCCTTCAGTGAATATGCAACACCCAACCATTTGACGAGACATGACCTGTTCATCATACACGGTCTGCAAGCGTTCATGGAGGACTTATCCCACGTGTCCATTCCTACCGAATAACTTTACTCACTTCCATTGCCGTCCATGTTGTCAGTCATGTATCGGGCACGCTTGCATGCTACTACTCTCCTTTCTTCGTCGCACTGCGCATGCGTCATTCCCCCTCCAATGACACTACTTCCGTCATTGAGCCAGCAATCTGTTTGGATTATTATAGTGGTTCTTTCTTTCATCCGGTGTGACATGTGCCTTTTCAAAAAAATGACGAAACTTACTTTCGACATATCCCTCGTTTTATCGTTAAGTAATATTTGTACTAGATGTACCAATATACGTAGAATGAAACCCATTAAAACTGAGGTTAAAACCGAGTTATTTATCTCCAGCAGTTGCTGCTACATGCGAGTTTGCATATGAAATAGGAAAAATGGACCAGTTTGCTGTCGAATTCCATAAGAGAATGACGCATTCTTCAATTTAACGTAATTTTCAAAAGACATTTTGTTTGTGAGGCCACCTATTGCATTAGCTAAGTAGTTTTTACTTGTATTTATACTTAAAGTAAGAGATAAAAAAATTTATTGAGGTCATTCGACTGGATTTCGCCGCTTTCTCGCCGCCTTAAGTTGATACAATTTCAGTTGATGACACGTTAATAGTAATTATTGCTGTGACTCTTAACCGTGTACCCAGGGGTGAGACAAAGTCAGGTGATACCAGTTCTTATTCTGCAACACCTCAGTGCTACCGCAGCAACGCAAATGACCACAAACTTGAAACCAATGCCTGCAGTGGTTTGATCCTGATGGCGAAGAATTTAGTGATCAAGGGGGCGTTAATTCTGTCACAGTGGGGTCAGTTTTTTCTGTATGGTTATTGCTGTGTCTGTATTATACGCATTTTGAGTGATAGGATGAAATTATTCGTCGATTAAATTATGGCACTCATTCTCTCCCCTTACATAAGTGTTGAACTGATGCACAACACTTGCAATATGTTTGTTCAACGAATGATCTCAAAATAAGTTCCTCTAGACAATGGAGCATACGTTTTTAAAATGTTAAATTAAGGTCTGCATAATTACTGAATTATTAAGTAAAAAAGCTACTAGGGTATTCCTAATAATAATATTGTATTAAATAAATTACAGACAATTAACGCTTCGTAAAATACGTATATTCTAATAAAGACTCATTATTCGATCTTTTCATCCATTTTTTATTTTTGTTGTAACGCCACATTATGTTCTAAAGGTAAAAGATAATATTTGTGCATCAAATAATATGTTTAAATATTCTTTGATATAAAAATAGCATTTTATTTGGACGTTCAATGAGCGAAAGGCTAGAAACGATATTACGAGAAGGAGCTTTAATGTCGTATTATGTGTAATATAACGCAAATGATAAGAATTAAGACTGAATTTGAAACGTAACTAAAAACCTACTAAAAAAGTCCCTCAATAAGCATTACAAATAATTTAGCATAGCATTTTACATGATTCAGGATATTAATAGACAACACACGAAGTACTTCGTATAATTAAATATTACAATAAACACTCATAGAACTACAGAAAAACAAATAGCATACAATAAAACTCATATCACCTTATACTCTATAACACAGTACTAGGATGAATTTTGTTGAATAAAGCTGGATCAGGTGCAGCTCTCAAATGATGCTGCACATAATCTACCACAGTATTAGACATGCACATAACCAAATACATAACTATAAAAATTAACATATTGCCAAATACAATACTACATAGTATTGTGACTAATCCAATAAGTTATTCAAGAAATATTAGATACTATGCATAACCCGACATTGTACACAGTTATATAAACCAAATAGTCGCATGTAGAACTATCCATAATTTAACATAGTACTATATATAATCCATCATTATATACTATTGCTACACATAATACTACATATGGTACATCGCAGCGCTACAGGCATATATATATAATCGAAAACGGTACTAAACATCATAATACTACACATAGTTAAACATAATGTAGTCTGCAAGTATTATACACATATTGTACTACAAATAATCCAATGAAGTAACACTAAGGTTCAGTAATAGATACTCTGCCTCATCATATTATTCCTCATTAATTTATTTTTCACACAAAAACTTTTTAAAAGCACCTAAATCTCATGTCTGTAAGCTGGTTAGAGTATTAATTTAACACTTGAATAAGCAGTACAAAACCGATATGTAAGTTATCTGCTCTAGTTCTTAGGTAGCCTGCTTCCCATTTTTATTATGAACAAATGTTTTCTGTTCAAATAGTCAAATGTCATTCATCAGTATGGTCTGGGGGAATTATAAAAAAAAGTAATCATAATACAATTGAATCTTTTAATAAGATTTATGGAAAAATAAAGTTTAAGACAACAACGTTCTTTCTTGAAAAAAAACTCTTCGCCTAATACTGATGAATTGATTTCAAATTCATAGTATTTCATTAGATAAAAACGTATTCAATTATTAATATAAATGAGTGGGCATGTATCCCTCGTAAAATAACTATAAAATTTATCATAAAAATTCTTAATAGCGAAAATAGTTATTGAACCATATAAAACTAAGAAACCATTGAAACATGAAACATTATCGGATTGGAGATACAAATGAATAAAATATTAAAATAGAATGTTATGTACGCATATGACAGTTAAATCAGAATTTAATATTGATTTTAGAGTAATTTTAAACCAGTACATTAGAAAAAAGTACATAAGAAAAAGTACATTATACTTTTGATAAATACATTAGAAAAAAAATGTGAACTTTGGATTCTGTACATCACCATTATAGAAAATTTCCTCATATGATTGAATGAGAAAGAGAATTATCAATTTATTTAAGTAAGAAAATCCTAATAAGACGACTTTTAAAAGATGGTTTTGAATTTTTTGTAAGATCACAATTATTTCCATCCTTCTTAATAAAAGTAGAAATATATAAATTTGCTTTATGTTTATCTTCCTTAACAAGATTAAGTGTACATTTGTAATATTTCTTTCGTATAAAACAGTTTTTCTCAATTGTATTTCGTAGAAATATTTATAAAATGTATGTGAATTTGGACAAAATATATTATATTTTGATAAGTGTTTTATAATAATCAAGACTGCATCTATTCGTCATTCTATTGAAATGTGTAGCTATAAATTTGATCAAATTGCATAAAAATAATTACAATTATATAACTTGCAACAGTTTATTTTATTGAGTTCTTTTCTTGAAATTTAATATTGATCATTTCAAACATAATTTGTTACAAATTTATCTTTCTGGGTTTTTTCTTCGAAATATATTGTTCTAGCATTATTAAAATGCATTTATTGAAATATAATTAGTTCATTGACAAAAATATAAATCTCCCTAATTTCTTCTTTATAAATTATATCAAAAAACTTTTCCAAGTGTCAATTGATCATGGCGCTATAAATGAAATATTTTAAATGAATTTTTCTTGAAATTTTCCATGTTGAACCATCTGTTCCTCACACATTCGAAACGTCTTTACTAATTACTGTTGAGTTTCGTGATTCACCATTAAAGTAATCCCCCCCCCTAAATAATGGGCTTAAACATGCTTTGCCCTTTTAAAAATTTAATCACATACCTGTACAATGTTCATGTTTGAAAAGAGTGAAGTATTTGATCTTGATTAATTAATATTAAAAGCACTTCTAAGTAAATGTTAATCTTTGAATTCGCTAAATGACATTTTTGATTCACTCTTAAATCAATATTAAAAACATTTTTACCCGCAATATATCCTTTTACTTATTCTGAAAACTTTATTTAACTGAATGTCAATTAATTTTTTTTTTAATAAATGATATTTGAAATCAATTTATCGTGTGCAATTGAAAAATGCTTCTGCACTTAAATAAAACAGTGAATATTAAAATATAATTAAGGTATTATCCAAATAATGAACAAAATAAACTTCTTTCGGTACACAAATGCTTGATCGAATTAACTCTTTACCGAAACAGGAAGTGGGTAGTTACTCTTTAATGGAATTTCTTTGGAAATAAAAATTTTCGATTTCTAATTACGTCCATTAATTCCCCTAGGAATTGAAAAGCGTTGTTTCTCTTGAAAAGTTTCCAGTTTCTCCGAAGCGGAAAGCTCATTTGAAACAAACTTCTGAGTGTACCTCTGAGGAAGATTTGATTTTGGACGGAAGAATAACAAAATTCTAGAGAATGTTCTCATTTAGGGATATTTTTGTAATTATTATC
>BMAW01058983.1:43109-56817 GCA_019974015.1 Nephila pilipes | reverse complement strand
CGCCATCTCTGGGTTAGTCTCGGGAGTTATTGATCGATGTGTTATATTAATGTTTTTTGTCCAAACACTTTGAAGTATGACGCACTTGGCTTGAGGCCAAAAAAGAGTTCGTATGGAGTTAAATTCTCGTTGCTCTTGCTAGGCGAGTGATTATGAAAGTAAATGGAGTAATTCACCGCTTCAGCTCAGAAGTTAGAATTTAATCTAGATTGGATTAAGAGACATATGGCCATTTCAACTGCAATACAATTTGCTCTTTTTGCAACTCCGTTTTGTTGAGGGGTCATAACAGCAGATTTTTCCCATCGGATGCCTTGTTCTTTAAGAAAAGTTTCGAATTCTGATCCGCAATATTATAATCCATTACCGGTTCGAAGTGTTTTAATTTTGTTCTCTGTTTGATTTTCAACTATAGCCTTATAGCTTATAAACGCTTTTTTCACTTCATCTTTAGTTTTCAAGAAATTATTACAGCATATCTTGATTTATCATCAATGAAAGTAACAAAATAATACTAACATGTACTAACAGTACTCGCATGAATCCACAAATGTCAGACTGTACAAGTTCTAAAAGATTTTTACTTTTGAATTTAGATTCTTTTAAAAAAGGGGCAATAATCTGTTTTAACTGGACGCAGATTTTACAGTCCTTTAAGAAATTTTTGTATCAAAATGTAATCCTCGCACAATTCTTTTAGTCTTTAATTTCCTTAGATTGCTTTCATTTAAATTTTCCAAAATTTCTTTTTTTTTTTCATTCCAAATTTTTGATGACATTTTTGAAATTCGGAGACGATAGTTGAAGTTTCAATTTTTGGATTCATGTAGTATAAATCTAATTTGCGGATCGCTGTCATCAAAATAGTTCCATTGGCTTCAATTACTTTTGCTTCGATTTCGGAGAAAATAACGGATCGATTGTTCATTTTGGCTTAAGATGTTAATATTGTTGCATTTTAATTCCGGCACACATAACACGTTCTTCAAAATTGTCCTGGACTGTTTAGCATATTGAACAATAATGCTAACCAAACCTTTGCCGGTTACTTCACTGATTTTATCGACAGTTAATTCATTGAATAGCTTTTCATCATTGCACATATGATGTGTAGCTCCAATATCTAAACACCAGGAGATTCAATTTCTTTCGTTCTGGCCTTTATTATAGGACATAGCTGACGATGCATATTCACCAGATTTCACTAACATGGAGGAGTTGTGATTTGGAGATGCGTGTTTTCTGTCGAATATTTTTCTGCGATATTCGGATGCTTTATGTTCATACTTTGAGCAGTAATTATACTTCAATTTTCTAAAGACTTCTGATTTGCTGCTTTGCTTTGGTTTGCATTCCAGTTCTCAGAGTCCATTTTTGAATACTGTTTATCCTGTTTTGTTGAAGAGTATAGAGAAGACTGTGATACAGGATTTATCTTTCTTTTCTTGCTTCAAATTTTCCAGCAATTTTATTTTGAGAATTTCAAGATTCGGCATTTCGTCTCCGGATTCAATGGCACATCGGAAATTTTCGAAATAGTTCGAAATGCTATAGGAGTAAAATGGGTAAGAAATCATCGGCAATATCCAGGTGCATTTCTTTCAGTTTATCCACTGTGTCGAAAAAATCTTTAAGATGACCCGACATTATTTCTGTGTCTGTCATTTTCCAGAACAATAGTTGTTTCAAAAGCGAAGCCTTTTCGGCTGGTCCTTTAGATTCGAATACAGATTTTAATTTTTCCCACCCTTCATTGGAAGTTGTGCAACGTCTTACTTGACAAAGTTCACTTGAGCTGATAAAAATTTAATGTCCGCAAGAGCTTTCTGATTGGTTTCAGTCCATCTTCGTAACTTTTCAATGGCGTCAGATGTGGGACCTTCGTTAGGCTTAGCTTCGTTGCCGTTGACGAAATCTCAGTGGTCGTTTTTTTTTATCAAGACTGCTTCGATTTGTAGTTTCCAAGTTTCAAAGTTTTGGATGTTCAACTTCTCTAAAGCGTTCAGTTGTAGTTTTGGATGTTCAACTTCTCAATAACGTTGAATTGCGCCATGATTGCAGCCATTTTTTTTTTTTTTGGATCAAGGATACGTAACTCTTTTGATTGAAGTGCCTTTTCAGATAGATTCTTTCGTAATGTGCACTGCTAATAGTTTATCGTTTCAGTTTCTGGGCTCATAACCATTGTTGGAAGTAAACGCAGTGAGAACTATGGCACAATTACGATAAGATGGTTTATTTACAGAAAGACATTTTTAAATGAAAGAGCGATATCGTGAATTTTACGCTTGGAGATTTAACAGCATCAGGAATCATAGTGAAGTATTAGTTCTTAGGAGAGAACTTCACCATCCATTGCACGCATGCGCAGACGGATCTTACATGGCCAATTTTGTTTTAAATTGAATTTCATCTTCTCCTTTATCCTTATGTTTCAAAGTACTCTCTAACTCTTCCTTCTATATTTCTTTGTAATCAATCTCACTAAGCACTTTTTGTTAGAGAGTATAATCCAAACATTTCACCAAGTGAGTATGTTCTATTTCACAACCAAAGAATTTAAATTCTTAAATCTTTTGATGTCTTCATTCCGCAGTATCCAATTCAAATTTAGCATTTGCAACAATTGAAACATAACCTTCAGAGGATGCAATTGAATCTTCATTTTAATTATCAGGATTTACTTCATCTCTTCTTCCTTTGTCTCTATCTCTGCATCTTTGAGTCATATTTTCATCTCCAGCTCGGTCGACAACAATTCCACCAAAGCTTCTGTACTTAAAGAAGAATCTTCCGTTTCCTCTTCGGAGACACCTTTGGACATCTTTGTCCGAGGGTGTTTCGTGACCATACATCTGCACATTTTCCCTCAATGCTTCATAAGCAGTGGTGCTCAAAATTAAGTCACTTGCCAGTTTCTTCGATACTGCCCACGGCTCTGGTACATACTCATGTACTCCATCGTCAAGATTCATTTCAAATATCCGTGAAGGAGCCACTTCCTTCTCTCCAAACGCAGAGTCGATATGTTCATCTCCCTCATATTGTACTTCACGGGTGACTTCTTCGCGTTTTACCGAAATCTGAGAACCAGAATCTAGAGTTTCTTTAACCTTCTGATAGCTTATCTTCACCCATGTGATTAAACGTTCTGATACATTAGTTGTAGCCTCCAAGAGAGCACTTATTTTAGCTTTTAGGACGGGAAAATCTTATCTTTCGCTAGGTTTAGAAGCAGCCCTGGGCCGTTCGATTTGGTTCTTTTTTTTTTCTTTGAGGAACCCTAAGAGGAAAAAATCGTGCCTGTATGTCCTTTCCTTTCACAATAATAACAAGTGATCTTCAGGGATGTCCTTACATGCCCAGTCCTAGAATAATATGTTTGATGTCTCGAATTCCAATTTCTGTTGTAAGGTCAATGTTTTTCAAGATTCTGCATTCTTTCCGCATACCTATTTTCCTAAGGATAAGGCAGTTGATCTTGTTTGTCTTCTTGTTTCTCCCACTGATTCATTAAATTGAAACATCTACGTCAGGTTCGAACGCTTGCATACTCATTCAGCGTCTCTGCCAGCTCCGAAGGGGATATTATTTTTGACCATTCATCCAAGAAGTGTTCCCTGATCTCGGAAGGAATTTGCTTCTTTACTTGGTTCGTGATGACCAAATCCATCAACTTTGAACAAGTCTCAAAAGTATTTGCTATAAGCTCATAAATCCACTCCTGAAAGTAATTGGTTATTTCAAAAACGAAATTCCTCCATGTTTTGTCAGGGCTATTCGGGTGCTGAACGAATTTCTCTCTAAATTCTTCTGAAATCAATTTCTATCTTTTCAATTGTATGCCGTTAACATATGTGTAACTGTCGAAACTCTCTTCCGATTTCTGAGGAATTAATTGAACTAAATCAGAAGATAATACCATGAGTAATCAGGAAAACCCAATCCTTAAAGTCAACCTTTTCGCGTGTCTTTCGAACAAGGATAAATAAAGTGGCATATCATCGTTTTTCGGATAGAACCACGGCATCGTCTTAGCCAGCTCATGACATAAAGTGCCACTTTTTTCGGGTTTCATGTTTATGAAACTATTCAAATATGCTTTTCCCTGTTGTTCTATCCTCAATTTTTCTAGCTCAAATTCCATTTCCCGTTACTTCTGTCTTTCTTCCTTCAATATTTCCTCCTTTTGCCTTTCTCTTTCTTCCTGTTCTCTGTCTTTCTTCTTCCCTCAGTTTTTCCTCCTTTTGCCTGGGTGCTTCCTCCCTTAGTCTGACACCCACTATTGTTTCCAGAAAGGATTTAGTATCTTCCTCATTGTAGTGCTTGTTATCCCGTACTAAGTAGACCAAATCGATTATATTGGGATTGTGGCTCGATAACTCCAATACCAGAAACTGTAGGTCTACCTTTCGATTTCTCATCAAAAATGCCAAATATATTATTATGCTCAATAGAGAAAATGAACAAGTCTAAATATAAAAAAAATATTTTCATTATTCCAGTAAATTTTAGACAAAAGTTCCACAAAGTGATATCTAATTAAATACATTCAGCAATTAAACGGAAAAATAAAATGAAAAAAAAAAACAAATTAGCACACGATTTCATTTCTTATCAGAACAAATCGAGTTAAACGAACAAATAATACTATGAGGAATATAGAATAGCAGATGATTTCATTTTTTTATCACTGCTTCGAAATATAGCAATAACGCATTTTAATAATTATTTTTATTATTGTTTACTTTTTGTAGCATTCGATATATATATATATATATATATATATATATATATATATATATGGGGGTGCATGCGTATGTGTGTATTATATTAAATGAAATCTTATAGAATGTTATATATTTATAGAGCATTCCAAAACAATTTTTAAGAAATAACTATGTTTCCAAGCACAATTTTACTGCTCGAATTCTAAATGAAGAATAATCAGAAGTACAGTCACAAATTCACTTAGAGGAAGTAAGTTTTTCCATTTTTCTTTTAAGACACATTGGTTGTGGGAGCCACATATCATGAAAGAATATTTGAAAGTGCCGTTTATTCAGTGTTGCCTGATGGAAATTGTAAAATTTCACTTGATTACACTTTAGTTCCCCCAGACAGTTTCTTACAGGATGGATCTTATCTTATTGGTAGGTTAGGTTTGGGATTAGTTTAGTTTAGTTTTTATTAACGTCGCACTAGAAGCAACACGAGGGCTATTGTCAGAATACCTAAGGGGACCGAGCTCACCCAAAGGGTTTAGAGCAACAAACCGAACCCCCGGGAAACAATAACCCCTCACTCAGCATTTATTGACAAAATAAAGTAAGATTTACATAATTATGAAATAAGGGTTAAATAAAATGTACAAGGTATTTGCACAACAAAACATATACAAGACAGAAACAGTTGAAATTTTCCTGCAGAAATAAGATACACTACAGGTTAAATAGCACAATAGAGGGCTATTGGCGACGGACCTCGTAATTTTGAACCACGATCAAGTGAAGAGGACAACAACTGAGCTGGCATCCCCTCTCCTAACATCCACATCACGCCTCTGGGAGGATTTTGGGCCCCGAACAGATTTAACGTGCATCAGCCCCGGCTACACGGCGGGTCTTTGGCACCCAAGGATTGAACCCGCTACTGAACGAAAACCTTCCGGCCGTTAGTCTGCGACCTTGACCACTAGGCTACCGCGGCCCAAGATAGGTTAGGGAGAGCTTTATCCACATCGTACTCAAAATTTGGTGCGCTGAGACCAGAGGATTTTAACGTTTTGAATGAAAATTCAAGTGTTGTTCTTTTTACTTTTACTTAAAAAGACGCTCTCTGTGTTATTTGCATTTAGAGCGATTTTCCAAAGAGAAAACCAGTTTTCCAGTCTCGTAAGATGCCTGTTGATGGAAGGAGCTATGATCTTGGGATTTTTGTTTTGAGCCAATATCGCTGAACCGTTAGTGTACATGCAGGTGGAAATGTTTCTGGTTCAGGGGATATCCTTGACAAAAATATTAAATAAAATTGGTCTGATTTGACTGTCTTGTTGTACGAAAGCTACGATATTTTGTTTTGTGAAAAAGTATTATGAACTCTGACAGAGAATGATCTATTTTGAAGATAAGTATGTATTTATTTAATCAGGTGAGGGGGCGTTTCAATTTTAATCAATTTATAAATTAAGCCTTGTGCCAAACTCTGTCAAAGGCTTTCTGGATGTCAAAAAACAGAACCAGTCGATTTCCTCTTATTAAATCCGGACTTGACAATGAAAAGTCCGAAGAAGCTGATGGGTATAGTACAGAGTTTTTCTCTAAAACCATGCTGTTGGGGTATCAGAATATCATTATTTTTAAAGTTGTTATTTAATTTATTTAAAATTATTCTTCAGCTAATTTAACGAATATTGGTAATAAGGAACTAGAGCCATAGCTATCACAAAGGGTACGATCTTTTCCTGATTTAATAATGGGAACGATTCCTGCGGTTTTCCACAATAGAGAAAAATGTCCGATTTTAAGATTTTTACTACTAATAATGATGATATGAAAAATTATTTTGTGAGGAAAATGTTTTACCATTTTATTTGTAATGCCTCCCCTAAATGGGGCTTTTTTAAATTTTGATATGTTTCATGTATTCCATAAGTTTTGGAAGGGGGGGGGTAATGGAAGAGAGTTAAAAAAGTCGTTTTCGTTAGCTAAAACGTTTTGAACAATGTGATGAATTAGAATCAAATTCGGAGTTGACAATATTATTAAGTTTAAATTGTTTTTCTAAGGATTTGGCGATAGTTTCTGTTTTATCAGCATCAGACGGAGAGACGTTGTCTCAACCTTTAAGGGAGGAAATGCGTGAACGTTTCCAGTGTAGGGTATTGACCATCCCCCAGAGGGAGCTGTCCTCGACCTGCAGCGATAGAAGGATGTCTTCCAAATTTTTTGTTGGAACTTGGCAACTTTACGTTAGACAGTTTCTGCGATCCTGTGATTATTGTGTAAGCAATGGCCATAACAACCGTTACTGCAAAGATTCCGACGAGTTAATCTAATCCCCCCGCCCTCTTTCTTACAACAAATGATATTATTTCTTCAAATACAGTTTTATTCGATTACATAGATACGGATACGCTTTGTGCCAATAAAAAAAATTACACATAGAGACGTTTTGAGTTTCCCCCTCCATTCCTGTTTTTCGTCCCCAGACTAAAATCCAAATAAAAAAATATGTTTCGCTCTGTTTTAGCTGATTTGCATTTAACTGAGCTTGTGCGAAATGTTCTAACAAGCTATCAATCAAACTTTGGAAAGTTAACTGCTAAGATGCAGAGCATTCTTAAAGCACCCATAAGAAAAATCTAACATTCAAAGATTTTCTTAACGCAATTATTTGACAGAAGCAGTACAATATTTTTTACACGTTTTTGAATTATGCGTTAAATAATTCGAGATAAGAACCAAAATTTTTAAAAACAACGTTTTTATATGGTGGCAAAGTTTATTAAAAAAATTATTGAAATATTAATTAAAACTGGTTGCAAATGTCTAAATATTGCATTGTTAGGCAAGTAAGAACAATTTCCAAGGTTTCAGAGCTCTAGCTTAATGGGAAGTTGGTTAAATTAACGATCGAAAATTTGATGACACACACACCAAGTGAAATACAGAAAAACGTTTTAAAATGATTAACATTTCAATAACATTATTAGCAAGAAATGAAATAAAATAATTACTATTTGACATTGGTCAGTTTAAGTTTACTAATGAGTTCATAAAAAGAAGGAAAGAAATCATTTAGTTTTGGACATTGAATAATTTTAGTTTATCATATTTCATACATATACTTTATTTCCATAAAAAAAAATACACCACTCACCTGCGACAATTACACGCGAGCCACGATATGGTCACCACTGTTATATATATTACTTACATTTCTTCGAAATATATCACTTGGAATCATTACATCTTTATGCATTATACTGAATATTTGAGTTTTTATGTATACGTTAAATGTATAGCCGTGATTTCTAACTAGAAGTTAAGAGCGATATTCTAAAATACATTCATATTTATTGAGAAGATGGAATATAAATTATTTTTGTCAGAAAACTTTAGAGGAATGGCTTTTGACAATCCAGTTAACAAAGAAACATACAGATTCGTATTTTGTTCCGTTTTCTTCTTAATGTAAGCGAAAGATATGCAAAGTGAAAATAGTCGAAAATTACTATGAAATTTTAATTACATTTTAGTTCCAGATATAGGTCCGATGAAACACAACACTCAAATATGGATAAAACTGGAGAAGGTAAATAACTTCAAAAGTGTCAGAGTATTTATGTATAATACATAAAATAATACTACAAAATATTTTAATGATTTGTTAGAGAGTTGATGTACTTATATGTATTTAAAGTTAAATGAATAACAATGCAATCTAAATATAGATAAAAATGAAGTGTTTGTGTCATTAAAACAAAGAAAAGTATCACGGGTGGAAAGAATCGAAAGATGGTTTGTGAGCTCCTACGTATTTTTGGAAAGATAAATTAAAAAAATTTATTTGGCTCTGGTGGGAAATACAAGATTTAAATCTATGCTAATTGAACTTGAAATGCATATACAAGAAATTTAATAATGGTAATTATCTTGAATATTTATGTAAAATGAATGGGTAGCATTACACTCATAATTTGTTTTTTAAACTGTCTGAACAAATTTTGGTTCTTTGTTAAATTCTAGTTAATGCGTTAATTTGAAGGGAAAATAATAAATTTCTTAGAATGTTAAAATATATTTTTTCTCATAGTTCGTGTTTGGTTTGCAGATATAAGAATGAAAATTTGTTTCTGTGAAAAACCTTAGTGCAATAAAATTAAAGTTGCAAGTTGTTAAAAAAGTATTTGGTCTCTGTGTATTTTTTGGTAAAGGCGTGATTCAAATCTTGAGAGAGATAGCAACAGATTCAGGTTTTGCTTTCGTTACTCGTTTGTGGTTCTAACTACGCAATCAGTCCTTAATAGCTCTCATGCTGTTCTGTGAATGACGTTGATAGAAACAAATCCAAAGGTTTTTTTTTTTATCTTTTGTTTTTCTTGATTGTAACAAAATCCTTCTACAATGAATACGGTATTTCTTTGTTATTGAGTAGGAGGTACAGAAAGACTTGTATATGCTTGAAACTACTAAAATGATACAACAATGGAAAAATGATTCTTGATGATCACCAGCCTTGAGAGCGGTCGAGTACTCAGGGCACTTCTAACGCAGTCTTGTTTTTAAAATCAAAGAACGATGTATTATTCTTCAAGAAAAGTAGTGACCATTTTAATATTTAAAAAGGCATTATTAGAGATGACTTCTTAACATGAAGACAAAATAACAAATAAGTAGTATATTCATATATATATATATATATATATATATATATAACGTATTAGAAATAATCTCTCTGTCTTCACACACGCACAAAACAAAACCTTCTACTTAACTTTTTTCTCTTTCTCTGCTTCTTTAACATTTATTTAAGGTTCTCCTCATTTTTCGTTAATCTTTTCGCTTTTTTCTTTCTCACTCTTCACAATATAACATAATATTATTACTTTAAAACTCTTAAATCACATCACTTTGTTTCTTACAAACTCCCATTCCTTAATGTAACTTACTTGGATAAATATACTTTCACTTAACTTAATATGAGATCAGACACTTTTTAGTAACAATAACAGCTTCGTTTATTCATTCACTACAGTTCCTTTTTGCATTACCTTGGTGATCAGTGCAGATTATCGTTAGCACTCAATCACCCCGCGATCCGCAACTTTCTCGAGTATCAACAACTCGCTTACATTAGCTCCGTTCGAAGATTTGTCTGATCTGCTCTGTCCTAAAAGAGATCGTGAGACAGCCCCCCACTCACCCCCTTACAAAAAAAAGCCCTCTATAGGCACGCTTTAAGCGCGAGAGATAATATTCGGACTGTCTTGATATATAATTCTCCCAATAATACAAGTATACAATAAACACAAAATCATTACTCTCAACAAAATACTTCAGATATCATAAACATCAAATATCAGCTTGACCGATAACATTGCTCAATTCCTCATAAAAAAAATCTTACTTAAAACACTTCAGATCATTAAAAAAATAGTTACACTTTAAAATCTTTAATAACTGATAAACTTTAAAAGCATTAATTATCATACACAATATCAATAGTTAAATTTCACAAATACTTAGATATCAATTACCATATACAGATATGAATACCAATTATCAATAATCATACACAAATCATCTTACATGTCCATCACTATTATGAGCACATTTCACTACGAATGATCTTTAATTCCACTATGCACATAAAATGGAAATATTTCTCCACTAAAGTTATAATTCTAATTTAAAGCTCAAAAAACCTTTGTTATCACACAGTTCAAAATATTATTTCTCTTTCTAATCAAATTGCTAAAGTTATCAAAACACTTCATAATACTACTTCTCAACATCTTTTAAAATGCTGCATATCACATTTTTTTTTTTTTTTTTAATTACTTAAACTTTTTCATATATTCATTTTGAGATATCGATTATCCTAACAAAATATTCACACAAAACCGAATTAGTTCATTTCCTATTAATCATTAACTATCGTATACGAATTAAAAAAAATATCAATCACCAACATAAAATTCATATTTTAAAATACCGAACATCTGTATCCTCATAAGCATTAATTCATACCTTTCCAAACATTAAATTCTATCATTTCATTTTTTTTTACACTTTTAAAAACTAATATTCATTTTCATAGAATATGCTTAATTCTTATAGACTCAAAAGGGTTCACACAGATAACATAAGAAATTCCTTAACATAACACAATCAATAAATAAAAATTAAAAAAGATCATTCCTAATCATTACAAAATTACATTCCTAAATCTTTACATGCCTAACCATTATATTCCTATAATACATACCATTATATCCCTATCCATTATATGCCTAACCATTATATATTATATTACAAAACTAAAACATTCCTAATCATTACAAAACTAAAACATTCCTAATCATTACAAAACTAAAACATTCCTAATCATTACAAAATTAAAACATTTCTGAACCATTTCTTTACAAAAATAAAATCATTTCAAAATTAAACATTACAAAAATCAATCAACAAAAATAAATGATTACAAATTTGAATTCCTAAATCTTTATATTATTAATCATTATATTCCTGAATCCTTACAAGAAAATAAATCGTTTCTTATTTCAAATAATAAAATCAAAATAAAACATTCGTTGAGCAATTGCCTTGAAATATCAATTAATAAAATACCATTTAAGAAACAATCACATTAATTCAATAAGTTTCCAAAGCTAATCAAATTAAAAGTTCCTTAAATATCAGTCCTAAAAAATATTTAAATGTTCCATGCGAAAATAATTGCTCATTAATTCTTAACAAACATAATTTTAAAAAAGTTTTTAGCAAAATAATAGTTCAAAGCTCCCTTTTTTTCATCTCTGTAAAAAGAAATTTAAAAAAAAATATCTCACCCATCTGTAAGCTTTCGTAATATGCCTTTTCGGGTTCTCAACTTGTGATCATAGACTAAACACGGGGTTGATGTTGGCTACCCAAACTTCTTTCCTTTACTTGTAAGGGGGATCACATTTTGGAAATGAAGGGATATTTCGAACTATGCGTTTTGCATTTTGTCACTGAGACCGCGAAAGGAGTTGAAAACTGTCGATCCTTTTCACACGAGTTAATTTCTCTCGTAGCTCCATACTGTAACCATATTGTTTGTTATCTATTGCTGTGGGGAAATTTCTTCCACTGTTGACTTCGGCGCGGAGGATCTAGTTTCTTGTGTTCATACAGCCTTGGGAGAGAGGAGATGAAAATATTTCCCTCTCTGGGAATGTCCGTCGCTTTAACAACGAGTGTGTTTGCAGTCATTAGTTTATTGCTCTTTTGCTTTTTTTCCCCTCTCTTTCAGCTGTCTAACTTTGCAGATGTCCCGATTTATTGTTGCAGAGGGGGATGGACACCTTATCCTTTAGTGAAGTCCTGTTAGGCTCCCTGGGTCAAACGAGGCTCGTTTCCAGTCTTCCGTCCTTTGGAATAATCATTCTATTCCCATAATTTATTTCATGCTGACCTTTTCTCGGGACAGGGCGATGTTGAGATATTTTCCATGACATTTCTTCCCTTGTAGTAGAATCACTCCCTTTATTTTCAACAGTACTTTTTTTTCCTTCGGAGGAGACACCTGCTAACCACTCGTTCTTTCCACTTAATTATCTGTCGTAAAACTCTCTTTTTTCTAACTGTATCGGATTTGGTACGGGTTTTATTTTGAAGAACTATGCTTCCTCCTTTCCATCAATGGGAATATTTTCTCTTGAAACATCCTTTAAAATTTTCTCGTCGACTTTATGAACTTCAGTTAATTTTTGTCCTTCTAAATACGTCAACTCTCCATCACATTTTTGCTGTCCACTTTTTCCATTCTTTTCATATTCTTTCTGTATTTTCCTTTGCGTTTTTCCTTGCATTCTTTCCGTCGCGCTTTTCATTTCACTTCTTTCATTCGCGCGTTCTCGAAATCTCTTGAAATCATCCTATTTTCTCTTGTTTTCATTTACATTTCCCAATATTTCTTCTTTTTCTTTATTTAAGGTACAGGTTTCATTCCGCGATTTTTCTAATTCATTTAAAAGTTGCAATTCTCGTTTTTCTGACCTTTAAGTTGCATCGCTAGTGCTGATAATTCTTCTTTTTCTCTGTTGATAGCTTCTTTTTGCCGTATGGCCTTGATTTAACTTTCATTTTCTTTCTAGATTCTAGATAATTTCTGTTCCATATCTTTCAATTCAGATTCGAACTTTTCCCGTTGAGACTGAAATCGTTTTTCATGAATAACTCGTCTTGCTTCCTTTTCTTCAATAATGGTATATTGTTGCATTAAATATTAGAATAATTTCTTATTCTTTTTTCTGAATTTCGGTAAACTGCTAGTCTATTTCTTTCAATTCTGATTCAAGTCTGTCCAGCTGAGACTGATATCGTCTTTCATGGCATTCTTGCATTTCTATTTGTTATTTTTTACAACTTCAGATACCCTTATATTTTCTTTTTGTTCTTAATATAGTTAATTTTTCAATTTGTTTCTTACTTTCTTCCTTAACTTTGATAAGTTCATTTCTGGTGTTTTCAGGTGCTTTCGATTCCATACAGGGCGTCACTTTAACAATATTTAAATTAAAAAATGGGTAATCTTTCACATATCCAATTCGTAATTCTCCTCCAATCCTTGTGTGAACAATGTGTGATAAGTCTAGAACGTCCTGTCCTCCTGGGTGGCTAATTCTCGAACTCGATTAATTTTGAGAAAGGTTTTTATCTAGTAATCTCTTGCACTGTTTGTAACATTTTACATAGTGAAGAGTTTCTTTACTCTTATGTTTGAATAATATGTTTGAATAATACTCTTATGTTTGAATAATCAACTCTCACCCCCAGATGTAAATATCAGAAATTCGTATAAATCAATTAATGAATTAAAGATCCTAGTGAGAAAACTGTCATAACATAAAACAATTTATAAAATAAAGACCCTAGTGAGAAAACTGCCATAATATAAAACAATTTATAAAATAAAGACCCTAGTGAGAAAACTG
>BMAW01058983.1:0-43099 GCA_019974015.1 Nephila pilipes | reverse complement strand
CCTAGTGAGAAAACTCTCATAATATAAAACAATTTATAAAATAAAGATCCTAGTGAGAAAACTCTCATAATATAAAAATTTTTTAGATATCAAATTCAATTTCCTTTATGACATTTCAATATCATGCCCTAAGAACTCATGTGACATCTTAAAAACATATCAAAATGGACCTTCATACCAATTATTGGGAATATATCTTTTTAAAAAATCTAATAGATAATCACATTCTATACATTCTCCTATAAATTTCTTAATATTATTGAAATAGTCTTTATCATGAGTAACTAGCAGTTCATTACGATGCAAAAAGTTTAAAATAATGTTTCTGTATATGATCAAGTGAATATTACTTTCCCAGTAAGGCATTTAAATTACCCTACCACAAATGCATCTCTTGTATTAAGTAAATTACTACAAATGGTGCAATCCCTTAGCTGTAGTTCTGTATCTGAATATTCAGCCTTTCTTATATCTGAATTTGTCTGCAATGAAACCAAATAATTTGGATAAAAATCATTGTTCGGCTTAAAATCTTTACATTTACTAAAAATTATTAAGTCGTCTATATTATTAAGTCGTTTATATATAAAACATAAAGAGAGTTATTCAAGTGGTTCGATTCATAAAAATGTAACTACAAATTAGTTTGAAAGTTGCTAACTGGTCCTTCTTAAGCCAGGCTCTTAATTTATCTGTACATTTTCTTATTGAAAAGTATATAATTTTCCTGCAGAACTAACTATAAATGGTTTTTAAATTTGCTCAGTTTCATCGTATTTTCTATGTTATATTTATTATAGAGAATCATCAAAACCGTAATCATATGCTCTATATCAATTGAATGAGTGAGTGAATGTTAAGTTTATTGGCGCAAGAGCCAGATATGGTTATGCTGTGCCAAACAAGATTAAACTGTGGTCTAGACGTGAAGTTGAACAAAAAAGGTAAAAATAGTTGACAAGAAGGAGGGTAGAAAATAGAGAAGGATCGCTAGGGTATTCCGGGAGTGCGTCACCCGTGTTTACCAAAGACAGTAAACCCCATGGGAAAGAAAAAGATCACTAAGGTGCCTCGGGGTCATGATGCCTGTACTTACCTGAAGAAGTATATCAATTGAATTGAACAGATCCTGAAAATCATAACTGTAGATTGCCTGGACCTGTGTGAATTAATTAATTCTATACTATTTTAATAATAGAAATTTGTTCAAGCTTTTCTAAAATATTATTTAAAATATTCTGCAAGATTTTACCGGATTTAGTTATGTATATATTATATCCATTTCTAATAATTCTCAATTTAATTGGATTTTATGGAATTTAGGAGTTGAGAAAACATGAGGGATTTTTTTGATTATTGAACTGTAATCCAAATTTTTTATGAAATGCAGCTAACCCATTAATAATTTCTCTATTTTCACACTTTGAAAGAACAAAACTTCATTATTTTCAAAATATGCATCTATCTTTTTTAAGTAAAATTGCATACAAATAAATGCAAAATTTCCAGGAACTTTATCTGCATGTACAATTATAAGAAATTTTTGTAGATTTTCTATAGAAGGTCTAACATCTTTTTTTTTTTTTTGATTATTGAAGTCTCTATCTTTTAAAGGCCTCATAGGGCATACTATATTTGATAGCTATTTTGATAATAAGGTCATCAAGATCCTTACATATTTCGTTTTTAGCTACGTATTTTCTCTCTGTTATTAATAATCAGTAGACTGTTCTTTTCTTCATTATATTTCTTAATTTTTCATCATTAATTAAATTCAAATCTCCAGTGGCCATGATATTCATCCAAATTGTCACCATACCGATTACACACACATGCGCACTGACCCAACATTTCCATATCTATTCCATAATTGTAATTAAATATTAATCTTCCTAATTTTTTGCTATACCTAAAAGCACTTTTTATAGTTATATTTTTAATTTGGAGTAAATGCATGTATTTCTTAAAAACACTTGAAAAATTTATCCTATTGAAGGATTTGTTTAAGAATCGAAATGTGCAATATTCCGCTACATTTTCATTATCTATATGCATCTTGATATTTAGTTTTTTAATTATGTAATTACGTAGGTCTTTCATAATATGATAACCTTGTTCATCCGGTAGTTTCTCAAGTATCTCTCTAGCAATTTCGGCCTCCTTCAATCCGAATACGAAAAATTTAATTTTTTTTAATGTTGAAGTCCTTTTTAAAATCTTTTTCTAATTCTATAATGTTATTCCTAAAAATAATTGTGTTCATATGTTTTCCTTTCCTCTACTATTTCTCACATTTTTATTTTTACATTTATCTTCGGTATAAACACATCACATTATATCTTTTCGCTTCGTCAACTGAAGCAAATTTCTGTCATAATATATTATATTTAAACCATATGGGTAAGTTGTCTTAAGAAATCCTATATAGAAATTTTCCCACCATAACCTTTTCATCTTATTGGGAATAATCCTAATTATATATAAATAAATGTTATGAAATCCATGCATATTAAAATGCGCGATTTCAATTCAAATAAATTGATTTTCATTTTGGTATCTCTTTGAATCTGATCTATGTTGATTCATTCTAATATTAATATAATTAGATGTTTGACCCATATATTTGTATTCACATATTTTACATTTCATCATATAAATACAGTTGTTCACTTTGCAGAAAATAAACTGGGATTTTTATCGCTTTGTTCTGCATCTATTATGATACAAGTTTTGCATCTTTTATCACTACAATTTCTTCATTTCAATCTTATCTCACTCAAATTCTGCAAATAATTTTCATAATAATTCGCCCAATATTACTATTTGTCTCTATGTCATTTTGATTAGATCCATTTTTTAATCTATACAAACACCTAGAGTTATTAGATATATTCTTAACAAAATTACTATTCCAAGCAATTCTAGTCTTATATTTTCAGGTGTAATTATCTGTAGAACCCATATATATATATATGTGTGTGTGTATTCTTTTACATTTTCCTTGTAAGTCAGGTGCTCTAAGATTGTACTCTGAAAAAAGTGTATAATTATTAATATAGGTGCTAAAATTATATGAAAAGGTAATTACTACTAAAAAACGCATGTAGTTAGTAGTTTAAAAGGAAATTTCATTTTAATAGAAGTACATGATACTAATTTTTTTCAGAGTTATAAACTTTAGAACTATTTTTCTCATTTTGTGCTTTTTCAATTCATTTAAAATACTACTCCTTCCTCAGGTATTTATTATAAATTGTCTTTCTTCTGTCTATTATATGCAATACATGTAACAAAATTAAGGATCCATTTTGCAATTAAATTAATACTTTTTTTAATCGAAATTCAAAATATAAGGGATATCAGAGATTTTGCTAAATTTTAGCGTACAAATCAACATATAAAATATCATATTAAAATATTAATAAATAAAGGAGGAATTTTAATTTTTTTTTTTAAGTTTTAATTTCCATAATTTTATCAACTCTGTAATCAAATTTTCATTTGAAATCATTTTCTTGAACAGAAATACTGGATGACATCTTAAAACATAATTTTTATATACGTAAATAGAGAAAACTGCTTTATATGTACCGAATGCCTTTAACTTATTTTAGAATAATGATATAGGTACATGTCCTTTTATGGTTCGAATAACCGATACATTGTAGATTGCACACTGCAGAATAATTCTAATTGGGAGAACAAAGAGTTTTATTTTACTCTAGTTTTAATTTTGAAGATGTATTTGGGCCTAACCACAACATAGACATTTATATTGGTCAACGTATTTTTTTCAACTCATTTAAAACTCTCTCTCCCATACATATTTAGGTGAAGCGCAAGCAGCGCCATCTGCCGCGCCGAATGATAAATATCCATGAATACATTTTATCGTAGTGTATTTAACAATATAAAAATCATTAAGCAGAAAATTGTTTTCCAAGCACAAGCAGCGCCATCTGCCGCGCCGACTGACAAATATCCATGAATACATTTTATCGTAGTGTATTTAACTATATAAAAATCATTCGGCAGAAAATTGTTTTCCAAACATTTAAAATATTCTGAATAATTTTTTCTTCGTTGTTTCAAAATTTATTTCAATATCAGTTGGGAAATATCAAAATCTACTGGAAACAAATAAAAAATATGAAATGTATTTCAAAATTAATTTAGAGATCAACATCGTATTGCAAGCGAGTTCTCTTTACACGAACATTATATTGGAGAGGAATCTTTTTCAAAAAAGAGAGTTCGAATCTTATGATTATTTAAAAAAGTAATTATCATTATTATCTCACCTAGAAATATTTCCTTTATTGTTTTAAAAACGTATGTGGTTACATATGACCAAATTATGAAGGAAAGTTACAATCGTATCATTCAAAAAATTACAATAAAAGAAAATTTGTTCTCGTAATTTATTTTTCAACACTACCTCTAAGAAACAAAGTAGAGTCTTATAAGTAGCAAATGTTAGTAATTTTTTAGAATGTGATGTCGTTTATGAAATATGTATTCCTATGAAGTAGCACAGAGCAGAATTCGCATATGTAACACGTCTATCAACAAAATCTTTTCTCTGAGCTTGCATGAAATTGCCCATGAAAACTTTTTCCACTTATTTCTCCTCAGTATTCTCACACACATTCTTTCTCACATCCTTAGGTAATATTCCTTTAGAATCATATATTTGTGCCCATTTGGCAACTTTAAAAGAGGATGTTAAATGTTTAAAGCGATTTCAAGTATTTGATTTGAGACCCAATGCAAAGTTGCACTGTCTGTAAATTTTGAACTATACATAACAAATGTATTAAACAGAGCACAGTTTAAGAAGTTACTTTATCTCGCTTTTCATATATTTAAAAAAAAAAAAAAAAAAAAAGAGCATTGAATCGCGCAATCAGTTACCCGCCGAGTAGAGGGGCTGATGAAAGTTAAATCTGTTGAGACTCGAAGTCCTCCCGTGGAGTGGTTTGGAAGTTAGAAGGGGGTGAGTCCAACTCAGGTGTCGTCCTCATCACTTGACCGAGGTTCAGAATTACGAATTAAGTCTCCAATAGCCATCTTGTTACTTTTAGCGCAACGTTAATAAAAAAACAAACCCTCATTCAGTTATATACATACGTAATTTTACGTTATTCGCTGTCTAGTAACAATTCTGTAAAAGGTAGTTTGTTTTATCCACTAACTGTAATTACTTAAATTATCCTTTGTTTATTAAAGTGACTCGGATGAGAATTGTAACAGATTGTACAAAATAAAATAAAAAAAACTTTGAATCGATTTCAAATTGTTAGAAATATCAGCAGAATGGTAGAGACTTATACATTTGATTGAAGAGCAGAAAAAATGAATTCGAAAAGAGTTACATATGCAAATGACAAGACATTGAAGTGGCGTATAATTTCATTAAGATAATGAATAATCAAATATTTTTTAATACAGGTACAAGATATATTTTGATTTATTTTTATTAAATAACTACAGGAATAAGAGAAATGAACAAAATATCAATTGATTAGTTTAGTTTATATTAACGTCGGACTAGAAGCAACACGAGGGCTATTGGCGATAATTTAAGGGAAGTTTTATAAAAGTGATAATATGTTAGTCTGCTGTAACGGACAAAAAAAAATTGGAATATATATTTGTCTCTTTGCACAGTTAACTTCCATTTTACAAAATATCAACAAAAATTTGGTACCCTTAAATCATGCCGCCTGTGTCCAGAGCATTTGCTGCATACCCTTCCAGGGATGAGCTTAGCCAGCTTAGTACTACTTGTTGAATATACTTGTCACAAAATTACCCAATTAAGTCATCCAATTCATAAATCACAAATAGTGATATAAGCAACTAGGGCATATGCATTTAACAGGTCCACCATCTCAGCAACAAACTGCCAATGACATCAATGGAAAACATTATAAACAATACTCAGTACTGCAGAGAAATACACTTAGTCACAAAAGTAAGTATGCACCTCGTGTCTCCAATCAGAAAATCCAAATTTTTAAAAAGATATATATATCTTTGGAGAATATTGATTGTGATATACACTTCAAGAAAATGAAAAATGAGTTAATCACAAAAAGAGACTCATCTTTGCAAAAGAGAATGTAAAACAGGATCAGATTTTCTGGAGTGCTGTAATTTTTTTCAGATGAGAGTATATTCAACAACTATGGATCAGATGTACACCGAAAAGTGTGGAGAAAAGCAAATGAAGAGCTCGAACCAAAGAACAGGAAAGGAACTGTTAAACACAGTAGTGGTTTAATAATGATTTGGGATTGTCATGGCTAGTGTAGGTAATTTAGAAGTAATTGATGGCATAAGGAATCAATTCAGTTATCTGAACATTTTAAAAGATAATCTACTTCAAAGCGTAGAAAAATTAGGACCCCAGAAATGGTTTATCTTTTCATAAGACAATGATTTAAAACATACTGCTTGAACTGTACGAGAATGGCTGCTCTACAATTTTCAAAAACTGCTCAAAACCCTTCCTCAGTTACCTGATCATAATCCCATTGAACACTTGTGGGATTACCTTGATAGACAAATTAGGAAACGAGATAAAAAAAAAATTAGAAGAGAACTTTTGGAGGAGTGGCAAAAAATACCATCTTCTGTGAGCCAAAATTTAGAGAACTTAATGTTATAAAGATTAAAAGCAGTATTAAAGGCTAAAAACTACCCCACTAATTTTCAGTTTTTGCAAAAGAAACTCGTAAAAATTATCGTTTTTCTCTTTCCCTGTTTTGCTGCATATGTATTTTTGTTACTTGAGTTACATGTTGATTTTAAGTTAAACTATTTTTGTAAATGGACTAAATTCATGAGACGCCACAATCACATGATATCTTGACCATGCAGTACCTGCCAATGTAAACAAGTCTTGTATTCATTCGGTTTGCACTGTGTTTGAGAAATGTGTTCACTTCATAAGCTTAAGTAACTTACATTTTACTAAATATACTACTTTTTAATTCAATGAGAAATTCTCACAAAACTTTGTTTTATATATTTTTCATCCTAAATACATGCACAAATCGAAATTTTGGATTGCTGTAGTATAAAGGTATTGAATCATTCTTCTATCAACAAGCTGAAATAATGGCTGCCAATTAATTTGGTTTACATACAGACATTTTGTTATAATTATGAAAACATCGTAATTTAAATATGATTTTCTAGAATTTAAAAAAAAAAATTTTTTTACTTATCTTCTTTCAAAATTTAATTCAATATTATTTGAGGAAAGTTTGTAGATTTTTAATATGTCAGAATTTGTTTTTAACGTTTGTTTAAATTTGTGGCATTTGGAAGCACATATATTGCATAGAATTTCATTCTATGGTGTATTTGTTTTTTGAATGAAATTCTGAAGATAAATATTTAAACAAAAACTTAAAACTTGCATATCCTTCCCTTCAGTGAAAATACCATCTTATTTCAAAATTTCTGTTCCACAGATGACGGTATCTTTTTTCCGCTTCTAGAAGCCTCAGGGTTGAAATACCCACTTTTGGAAAATACCTATATTGGCAAGATTTCAAAAATTTCGCCAAATGGTTCTGGTAAATAGCACTATACCCCAAATTTTTTTTTTAAAAAAACTATAATACTTATAAATCATAAAATGTAAAATAACTGTCACAGCTTTATTATGTATCTTGATTAAAATAGAAAATAGTTTGGCCAAATTTAAATCCAATGTTGCTTTATTTTTTAAACAGAATCCGCCTGATAAATAAAATGTCTATATTACATGAAAGATACTATAATTCAGAAAGAGTTTAATTACATTTTAACAATTCACATTTATTTTTCAGACAGTTTATAATAATTACAATTCTAGAATAAATATCACAGCCTTTATTTTAACATGTTAGAATCAACTGATCCTTTTATATTGTTCTTGTTTTTTAAAGAATAAGAGATATATAATCCTGTTACATTTAAAATTTAAATGTACTTAAAAAAACAGCTAACTTAAATTTAATTTTAACATGAAAAATCTCACAAAAATACAAATAGAAAATGGACTAAATTCACAGAATCACATGATATATATCATAAACAAACCAGTGTGGTCTGTGTTTACATTGGATTTCCCTATATGCTAGTTGTATATATATTGTATATCTTGTTTATTTCAATTAATATATTTAATATTATATTTCTTGCATTATTCAGTTATTTATATTCCGTAGGAAATAACATCAGTATATTTTTATGTATCTGTAATCTTATTCTCGCTAGTGTTGTTAAAATGTTGTTCTGTAAGCTAAGCCTAGTTAAAGGTGCTTCTGGTGTTTGTTTGTTTACTTATGATGTAAATTTTAAATTATTTTCTGCTTTAAAAAGATACATTTTTGAACTGTTGATGACCATTGAGCTATTTTCACCTTTCTTTTTGTTAATCGTTTTTTATATTTCAAATTATTTCATTTTTAAATATTTTTATATTAAATAAACAAGATATACAACATATATACAACTAGCATACAGGGAAATCCAATGTAAACACAGACCACACCGTTATGTTTATGATATATATCACGTAATTCTGTGAATTTTGTTCATTACATAGTTGTATTCTTGTGATATTTTTCATGTTAAAATTAAATTTAAGTTAGCTATTTTTTTTAAATACATTTAAATTTCAAATGTAACAGGATTATATATCTCTTATTCTTTGAAAAACATGAACACTATTACTGCACATATTTACTTTTGTGACACAGTACATGTTTCCTGCAATAAAAAACAACTTTCTAACTAGTAAAACAACTTTCTCTATATATCGTACTTAGAGTCCCTCCACCATAAAAATATTTTCCTCCCTGAGAGACAGTATTGGTGGTTCCTTTCCACTAAGTTCATGAAACAAATAGAATAAATTTGCTACGTGTAATGTCAAATCTGTGAAAATTATACATCTTAATTTATTTGATACTCCAATGGTTTTAAATATTTTGAGTGCCTTCTCTTTCATGTCAATAATACAACAGAAAAACAAACCAATATCTAAATAACTCAAAAGCAACAACAACAACAAAAAGTGAGCTCTTTCATTCTGAAACCAATGATATTTTCAACAAACACTGCAGATAAATGTACAAAAAATGATCAAATTATTCAGAATACAATAAACACGTGAAGGTATAGCATTTGAAAAAATTCCAGAGCAGAAGAACAAAAGAATAAATTTATTGTCTTAAAATTGCATACATACACAATATACTTCAAATTAAAAATGGAGATTTGTTGAAACTAAAATTAGATAAAGATAAAATTAATTATGAATGTAAATGAGATAGGGTAAAATTTAATAAAATATTCATAGTAATGAAACTCATATTTTCATTCATTTAAAAACAATTTTACAAAGAGAAAAAAATAATCGCTCATGTCATAAAAAAATATATCAATATTTTACAAATATATACAAAAGTTTCATCAATAAAAATATTAATTTTAAATAGAATGTCTTGATAAAATATATTCTAAATATAAATATAATAATACAGATAAAATCTTGTTTACTGCTTAGAATATCTTGCTTGATAAAATATCATGTAAAAATTAATAATTTTTCTACTTCTATAACATTAAGAGAATTAATATATATTATATTAATTCTCTTAATTAACATTAAGAGAATTAATATATATCAAAATTGTTCACTTAATCCTGAACTTTTATTCACATTTTTGATTCTCATTTAGAAGTGATTAAAAATTGAATTAATATAAAAGAGAAAATATGATAATTTTCTTTTTATAGAAAAAAAGTCCTTTCCAAATATGCTTATTTTTTTTAAAAAATAAATTGGGAAGCATGATGCATAATCACACATTGTAAATGTTACACTAAAATCATGAAAGGGAGTAAGTATTATTTCAGAAATTTCACAGATGTATAAAAAAATAATAATTTCTACATACTTCTAAGAAAAATATTATCTCTATATTTTATTATCCAGAAAAAAATTACACCATTAAATATTCCAAAATATTTTAAGAATTTGTGCATATTTAATCCAATAATTTATTTATTTATTTTGAAAGAAAGTAATAATATTATTTCATTAAATAAAGTAGGATTGTCTTTTATTTAACAAGTCATCATAATATAAAATGTTTGATCGATTAAAATAAGACAAGTTCATAGTTATAGAAATATATGTCTAAAATAAGGTGACCAGATTTTAACATTTAGAAAGCAGGACACCAATGATGGGGGGAGGGGAGGGGATTAAAAATTTGGTACCTAAATAAATAACTTACCTAAATCATCTGAATAGCTTATTTGTTGACATCACTTGCTTAACTAGCCTAGCACGATGTGTATCGTATGAGAGTTACAAAACTCAATACCCCTTCGTTTCCAAATAAGATGTAATTCCTTTGCAGCAATGTTCAAAATGATGCTAGATAGCTAGCAGAATATGCTATCAAAAGAATAAAATCTGTAGAAGCGTACTAAGTGACAGCTACAAAATGTTTTCGTCCCTACCAATGCCAAAAAATGCCATTGTTCATTAAGATAAAACAATGTGGTCATATTCTAGTAACTGATCAAGGCAAGCTTTGATAAACAGTTTCTGATTATCAGTTCTCAACAATTATTTTTATTATTAATGTTTAAAATTTACAAAAATAATATAAAACTCATATCCTGGTGAAATAGCTATATGGAAGCCAAACACAGTACATTCCTTTCCCATACATTCTGTTCTCTAGCTTATTTTGCATTCTTTCTGAAAATCTGGACTGTCTTTGCGGGACACGGGATAGATTGTTAAAAATCAGGATGTCTGGTCACCTTAGTCTAAAGGCCAAAGTTATGATACAGCATAAAAATAATTAATCTACTAAACTATTTTTTTCTCTTAGAGAAAACAAAAATACATTCAATTTAAAAGCAGGGATGTTATTCTCCTAACATCTCATGAAACCAGATAGGTTGATCACTGTATATGTACATGCAAGTTGAAAAGTTCATTGTAATTTTGAAATTCACACTTTAGAAAACATATTTCTATTGATAGGCATTTTATTTCCTTTATAGTTCAGCAGTGGATCTTCTCTAGGCTTTCCATCCAAATTTAGTGCTATAGGTTGAACTTCTGCCAAAGTAATCAGCAGGACGCAAAGGAGGATGTCCTTCACTCCGCGCTTGATAGAGTCCTAAAAGAAATGATGGAGACCATAAATAGTGAGTCAGGGCCATAGTTTCCAGACCACTTAATTTCTAATCTGTACTTACCTGGCTCTGTAGGATCATATTTGCAAAGGATGGTTAGATTTTTTTTGACTTTCTCATTGCATTTCCACTCTATATGCATCTATACTTAAATACATTAACTAAATTGGTTTGCTTAACAAGGAAATATAATTAAAAGCATTTTTGAATAAACATATTTTTAATTATCAAAATCATTTTAGAGCTTTAGTGTTCATACAGTATAAATGAATCACAAATGCATTTTCGAGATTGATAACTCTTCCCATTTTTGAAAAACTTACATGTGTATATTAATTAGCATCTTCCCTGGCAATAATAATTTTATCTTAATTGAAATTAAAATATTCTTAGTAATATACAGGATTATTCAAAATGATTCATTTGATTTCAAAATTCTATATTTTCAAAAATAAATGACATAGAATAAGTAATACATAAATACAAAGGAAAACTGTGGAAGCTTTACAATATGAGCATGGTCCTCATGTATTTGTGAAGCTATTTCACCAAAGCTGTTTCACAGGCTTTCACGAGCTACATTGCCGTTGGATCAGTTGCAATAGACCAAATGACTTGATTTTATGCATTTTTTCACCTAAATTGGCCCTATGCAATTTCTTCCTTAAAAGGTTTGTAAAAGACCAAGTGTATGTACCCACAAATTTATTTGAACTTAAACAATGGATTTCTGTTGCTGTACAATCAATTACTACTGATACTTTGAAACATGATTGGCAGGAATTTACATATCAAATTAGCATTGTGCTTGTAATCAAAGGAAGTTACATTGAACACTATTATAAAAAAAATTCTATGCTTTTCTCTTTGTAATCATTTTGCATCATCTATTTTTGAAAATATGGAATTTTGAAATCAGATGAATCATGAAGTTTTGAATATTTATGATGATACATACCACCATTCTGCATCAATATCAAATGTTTCAGACAAAACTTGTGAAATGAGAATGTAAGAGATGAATTTATTCACACAAATCTGACTGTTTTTCTTAACATTAAACCAGTTTAATTTTTTAAATAACAAAGAAATTACCAACATAATCTAAGTAAATCAGGAATAAGAGCACAACAAATATCAAAACTGTTTCTATAAATAGCTATAAAAAATAGATACATTAAGCTTTTATCAGTGTAATAAAAATATTTTTCGGGTATTTGAACAAAAACTATTAATATTTGAAACTTTCAAATATTAATAGTTTTTGTACAAATAACCTAAAAATATTTTTATTACACTGAATAATTAATTTTTTTTTACAGTAATGTGCAAATAATAATAGTGTTTGTAAAAAGACATCAAGACTTGTGAAAAACTAACAAAAGCTATTAACCCATTATTCCTACTTCTAAGTTACATATCATTTGATGAAATCATCTTGATAAGAATAAAACAAATTACAATTTGCATAAATTCCACTATTTATTCAAATATAAGTCCTTTGTAATGCATCATACACTTTCTAATCAGCATACAACTTTAAAAATTAAACACACCACAGAGACATTTCAGTTTGCATCTTTTATTAATTGCATATTTATGTTTGTAATTAATACAGATAGAATAATATAGTCCTATTATTTGTTTAAGACCTAATAGTCTGAAATTCTGAGATTCTCAAAAGATAAGAGATCAGAATATTCGTTTTAATGTATATTGCATTACAATATTTGAAATATCAGGCGACTCGAAGAGACATCAAGGACTAGGGTCATATTATGAAGCAACAAAAAATTTCTTAACTATCAGTAAGAGCATTTACTTGATTTATTATTGAAATTCACTAAAACTCTTGCAAAATATTATCATGTACACAAACAATTTACTTCTGTTTTATTATTCTTCAAAAATATCTATCATGCATTTTTTTAAAATCTCTCTCTCTCTTCTAGCTGCTGACAAGTTTTAATTTATGTATTTTTCTTGGAAACACATACCCTTGATTGTTCACTAGCAAGAAAGAAATAAAACAAAGAGACTATAGGATGCCTAAAAGTACTACTCAGTATATTGTCAGCTATATATTGTCATATCAAAGTATATTGTCAGCTACTTTAATGCCAAAAATATTTACCTTTAGGTCCCCTAATTCAAACTGTCAGCTGAGCAGCTCCCCTGGTTTCACAAATGAATCGACTTAACACCAGGTTAATCCCAGGACCATAAATTCTCACCTCTGATGCATCAGGAGCACCAGCAATTCTGATTTTGAATTGACTTCCTAAAATCTAATTAGAAATAAACATAGCATAAGAAATATTTTAAAAATAAAACTGAAAAGCACTCAAAATAATTTTTTTAGAACATCAGGTACTTTTAAAACTCATAACTTTTAATTATATGTTCTATCATTTAGAGTAGTTATGTATTTGATATGCATTCGTAAGTTAATATTGATCAAGAACACATTGCACAGAAAGCCATTTTTGAATACATAAATACATTTAATAAACGAACTATACTCAATTTTGAATTTATCCATCAAAATGGCACAGTATTTTTCCTCCAATGAGTATCAAAAATTGGGGTTTGCTGTGGTGACTTGAGCAGAGATGATTATGTGACATTTGTTCTTGTCAGGAAGAGAATGGTGTTCATACCCAAACATGGTTTGTTAGGTCATGCATTTCTTTAGTTATTGCCATATGATTCATTTAATGATAGTACAAATTATTCACATCCACAGAAGTTTGCGAACAGTAATAGCTAGACATAAACATTTAATGGTAAATCATTTTTACCATTATGTTGATCCAAATACTCAATGTTATACACAATTTATTAAACGCTTGTATAGAGTGCAAAATGATGGATTAAATGTCAGAGAGGCATTGCCCAACAACAATAGAATTCTTGTTTAATAGAATTCACATCATGTCACATAAATTCTGAAGAAAAAATTTTCTTTGCTATGTTAGATATTATTTAAAGAATTATGCTTGATATTTAATATTAATAATTCTCCATAAAATATCCAAAAAAAATTGCTATGTTAAATATACAAAAATTGTTCTTTTTCAGGTATTTGTTATTTCATATCCAATAAATATAATTATTTTTCTCCTGAAATTGCTCATTTGGGGGGGGGGGGATGGAAAAGAACAAAAAGTTAAAAGTAGTTATGTAAAAGCCTAGTATCACAGAAAGAAGCAAACTAAAATATATTAAATTGGCATTGAAATGTGTGGCAGATTTATGGCCAAAAAGTACCAAACACTACAACTCCAGTTGCTTACAAAATTATTTTTTAAAAAAATGGATAAAAATTGTTTATTAATTTCGAAATTCAATTTAACAAATCGAGCTTCACAAAACATTAAAATTAGCGATAAACTATAAATTTAAACATTTGTTCAATGAAATAGAGAAAAAAAACTTATTTTATAACCTGAAAGAGCCTTTCTTTTGTCAATGTATGTTTTTATTTCTTTTTCAACAATTCCTCCTCAAAGACTATTTCCTGAGCAAGCAATTTTTTGATCATCACAAGAAATAGAAATATTGACTTGCAGACAACATCCTTTCTTTTGTCATTCTGACAATATATTTAAGTAGTAAGTATCTGAATATTAACAAAATATGAAAAGGAGTTTATTTTGCGTTAAATGAAACACATTCATAATCAGTTCTCGATACAATGTCAGAAAAGAAAATGAATAAAATTAATTCATCATTATTATTTTTGTACTTATCATTCCGTTCATTCACTAAATCTCTAAAAGTGCCATAATATACATACATTTAAATTTTGAATATGTAATAGAGTGACTGAAATATTCAATTTGTATTGTTTAGAGATGGAATTAACTTGAACATTTTAAAATTCTAAGAGCACAAAAATCCCACAAATTCAAGTTTCAAAATTTCAGAAAACAAAAATTTGTAATTCCTATTTTGAATATATATATTTCTTTTTTTTTAATGTGGAAAATATCTCCAGTCAGAAATAATGTACTTAATTATAAATAATGTATTTCTTGATCAAGGAAAAGAGAGACAAAATAGTACACAATATATGACAGCATTAATAAAAAAAATTTCATCAATAAAACAAAATTTAAGAATTTCAAAGTATTTTTGAAACAGTATCAATACACTTTTATTTTGCCCTCATTCAAGAAATGAATGAAATCAATTTTAAATAACCAAATGTAAATGTTTAATTTAAAAAAAAAGAAAAAAGCTTTACTTATTTCTGATACACATTCCATTCAGAATTTCCTCTAAAAGCATCAAAATAAATAAATTTCTTAACAAGTAATTAAAAATATATTAAAATAATTCTCAAAATGACATATACTACACATATGAAACCACTACTTTTAAATTATGAATAGAAACTGCGATGGTTGGTCCTTCAAAGATTTTCAATTTTCCCCAATATTTTGTAATCAAAGCATTAAGAAAATCATTCAATGTTTTACTGAATATATACTTTAATAAAAATAGTAAACTCTTAAATTTACAAATATTACAGAAACTTCTTCAATGGCCTTATAATAAAACAAAAATTAGTTTTCAGTAATGAATATTGTCATTATTTTGAATTTGATAAAAACCTTAAATATCTAGAACATGATTGAAATATAAATCTTAAAATGAAAAAAATCATAAGATAACAGAGAAGAATTACAAAATTACTTCTGAAAATATAATTATATTAATTATACTTACCATATAAACATTTTTTATTTGCAAAACTTAAAAAAAAAAAAATTTAAAGAAAATATCTGTAAATATTAATTAATATAGAATTTTTATTAGAAGAATAGTTAAAAAAAATCAGTCTTATCAAGCTTAGGCACATCCTTTTAGAAATTAATTATAAAAATTCAGATAAAAATATGGAAGTAACTTTATTTGAATAATTTAGAAAGATCTTTACCTGTTTATACATAAAATATATACAGTTTTCTTATAATATTTCTAAAAACAACACTTAACTTACTTATGCTAGATGGCTTACATCAGAAAAAAATGGGAGACTTACAAAACTTTTGAAAAAAAAAATTATACACACAAGACACGTGAAAGAGACATGATTAATTATTTAATATAAACAAAACTTGTACCTGGAATAGCTTCAGGACCATCAATTTAAATTCTGCCTCTCCTCACTATTTTACTCCAGTCAATCCATGACTTCTTAAAACAATTCTTGTGTGATCAGGAAATTGGCCCAATTCTTCAGCATAAGTCATAAATTTATGGTGATGAAAATTGAGGTAAATCAGCAAAATAAATAAATATTTGATATTCACCTAAAATTTATAATTTCATATCTTTCAATACTGATAAATTAATAAGCAATATTCCCAAGTAATGAAACATAAGTCAAATCAAAAGGAAAATTAATAATTTGGATACAATAAAATTTAATCTTTTTAGAAAAAAAGTTATTTAACATTCATTCATAATAAATTATGCTTTAGAACATGATTATCTTATAAATCGCTAAAATCAAAAATACAAATTATTTACTTTAAAATAATTTTAAGTAGCTTAAATTTAAATATATACATGTTTGCAATAAAAATACACCTGGAAAATATAATTGACTAAAAAAATTTTTAAATATATTTTGAAACAAACATTTAAATATTTATGGTTATTTTTATAATACATTTACTGGAAGAGAATTTATTTGCAACATAATAATTACTTTAAAATGCTTAGATGCCCTTAGGTTTGCAATGGTTTCACAATTTTAAAATTTTTGAAAACAAGTAATTTATCATGAACAGTACCTTGTGGATGACCCTAGTGTCCTTTTGCAAGAATCTTAAATGTAGCTGGACTATCTACTTGTGCTACATGTCCTAGACCATTAACTTTTGGTACACCACTTTCCTCAGCATTGAAGGTAATTAGACTACCTGGGAATATTTGAAATAAAAAGTTAAGGTTTTGAAATATTAACCAAATTCATAAGCAGATGTTATGATATTCTCCTTTTAACTGTCTGTAATGATTGTACTTGTACCAAGCTGAAAATACCAAGACAATTATAATTCCTCCCTATCCCCAAATTATATACACCATAACATTAATTTGTAAGTGATTTCATGAAGAATTTACATGAATAAGTTTATAGTTTTGCATAACAACAACAGAAAACTTTTCTTCGGTTTAACTATACATATAAACTTAGATAGATTTTTTTTTAAAATTTGCTTTGAATTAATAACCTTATATAAAATTGTATTCCCCCCCCCAAAAAAAAATCTTTTACATTTTAAAAACGTTTATTATGATTAAAACTGATTTTTAACTTTTATTTAAAAATGCAGATTATTACAGAGTTTTAACATATGTGTTTTCTTAAAAATCTCTACAACAATTTAATTACTTCAACATAGAAAAATGTAATTAAATTAATAAATTTATGAAAATTTTGATACAGGTAATAGTATAAGAATTTAAATATTATATAACCATGATAAACTACAGAAATATTTAGACAACTAACTTTTCCACAAGAATTCATCTATAAGTTATAAGATTCGAAAAAATTTTATAAGTTATTTTTCCTCTTCAAGTGCAAGATTCATATAGATAAAAAGTGTCAATTGTACTTTTGAAGAATGCACAATGCATTTTCAACTTCCATAGCCTTATTTAGAAAATAAATAAAACTGACTAATTGGAATAAAAATAAAAACTGAATTATACCTAATTAACAAACCTTTGTAAAAAAAATTAATTACAATGATATATATGAAATTTTAATTTATTCCATTACCTTAATACAGTTTTTTAAAAAATACTTTAAAAATAGTTTATATAAAAAAATTAATTTACCCCCCTTCATAGAATAGGATAGGATACTTACATGTAAATGACATAATTTCACCTAATGCAAAAGTTAGAGCTTTAATTTTTGGCAAAGTAACTTTAGTTGAATCAAATAATTGACAAGAAAATAGGGATTCAGCTATTGGTTTCCTGGCATACAACAATTCAATTTTGTGATTTCCTAAAACTAAACATTGGCCAATAAACCAAGAATATAATTTTAACTATTGATAAACCTGCTTGAAAATGATTTAAATCAAAATTAACTCACTATTCTAAAAATGTCAATATGAAATGAAAGTTGAATATCAATTACTAATTAATGTGAATTCAAATTCAAACATACATAAGGCATGCATACAAAACACAATAAAACAAGTGCAAATTTTTGAGAAAATGTTATAAGAATGATTATGGAATTTCATTTCTATGATACATAAATTTAGGAGAAATTTAAGGCAAAATAAATCATTAGTAATGATCAATTCTAAAATGCCACCTAATTCTAAAATTTAAATGAATTTTGAGGTAATTTTTGTGCAACAATAGAAAAAAAAAAAAAAAATTAACTAAACGATATTAATGAAAAATCACATTTAATTGGTAATTTTTTTTTCTTGGGTTCATGAGTAACATAAGTTTTAAACTAATTTTTAATAATTTTTGTTTCTCTACCTAATATTTTCTGATGAAAATTCTTTACTAGAAGATGGAGGAATCAAGAAAAGACTTCTAACATATTTCATCAACACAATGTTACTTAACCAGTACATCATACCATTAAAAGGAAAATAGTGTTGGCAAAATAGATTATGAAATGTTAAAACATACCTGCTTGTTGAGCAGGCCATTCAGCTAACAAACTTCCATCCTTTTGTTGATAACATTTTACTAGCAAAGATGATTCCACAGTGGAGCTAAAATAATACAATTTATTACATTAAATTTTAATAATGATATAATATAATGAAGTAGATTTACGTAATTTCAATGTGAGAACTTAAAATTTAGAATAATATCAGTACAAATTCTCATTGCTGTACATCTGAAAGGGTGATTAGATTCAAAACTATATAAAATTAAAATCTTGTTCTAAAATTAATCATTTTGCATGTAAATATACATTTAGATACAAGTTACAGATTGCACATTACAGAAAAAATTACATATGTTAAATTGCTCACTACATATAATATCTAAGCAATTGTCTTCCTTAATACTAGAAAGACTGGAATTTTACTTTTACAAAAAAGACTGAGAACCGTCATAATGATGGGTAAAAATAAAATCAAAAGTAAAATATATTACATGCATTTTGGATAAAAAAAATTTAAATATTTCAAAACAAGATATAGTATTTTTTCATAATTTTCTGAATAAATTTTAGAGTATTTTTAGATATTGAAATCAATATAAAAACATATTTTAAAGAAAAAATTACAAAAACATAAAAAAAAAAATCTTACTAAATTAAGTTTTTATTTCTTCAAAAATCAAGCCTGGCAGTATATAAACATCAGTTTGAAATATGGAATAATATATTTGGTTTCCAATTTTCAGCTACTTAAACTAATGAACTGATATGGTAAAGAAAGATCATATAATTCTAATAATTACATCCATTCCATCAAATCATCAAAAAGGATTCAACATATGAAATGCATCATGGAAGAAGTGAAGAACAATATATTGTCCATCTTGCCCAAATAAAAGAATTCTGTGATTCTGTAAAATATACAGATTGATTCAATATGGATGTATATACTAGTTTTTAAATCAAATTTCATGTTTTTTTTTAATGCACATTTCCAGTCAATGCCAATAAAAAAAAAAAAAAATGAACCACTTTGTGTTAAAATTTATCTTTCATTTTCTATATACAATGTTGGGGTAGATGAAAATGAAAATAGGATAGAGAAAATTTTTTCTAATTATTAATTTTCGTTATTCCATAATGCAATATAATCAATTGACCAGATGTATTTTCTGCAGTATATTTTCCAAACGTTACCAATTCTAGTGTTTATTGACAATCGACTTCTTACAAATAAACTATCAAAAATGATACTGCAAAGAGAATAAATACTTTGTATTCTCTATAAAACACAACTGAATTTATTATAACAAATAGTATAATAAATAAAAATTCTTAATTCTACAATTTCAGCTTCAAATAAAATTTTACAAACCTGTTACAACCACCTTGCATAACTCCATTTTTAAACTCTTAGGGTCAACAGCAAAGTGAACTCTTCGTGACAATGAAGTCATACTCAAAGATGATCCTGTCACAATTGACTGACTCCTATCGCTTACTTTCACATAACAGAGGCTACCTATTTGAAATATTTATAATAAAATCAAGAATATGTATATGAGAATGAAAAATCACTTTTCCTTCAAAGCAAGAGTTAACTTTACCATCAAGGAACATTACTAGTGCATATCTGAAACAAGTTTTCCATTAAATTTGACACTAGGAGTGTGAGTTTGTGCTTCAGTAGATTTGAAGTTAACTCTGAATCTAGCATTTCTATCAGACTGCAAATAGTTTGGAACATTTCAACCACTAACTGATACAATATTTTCAATATTTCCAGCACTAGCTTGATTGGCATCAACTTTAAATTTAAAGAGGAAAATTGCAAAAATTAGACAACATATTAAAAAAAAAGGTTTATCAGACAGATTAATCAGATTAATAAACATGTAAAATAAACATAACATTTAATATTTGATTAGTAATATATTTGTTATAACAAATATCCATTAAAATACATTGCTAAGCAGATTTTAAAAAAATATTTTTGATAGATAATTACTATTTGTGGAAACATTTTCATAAACATTAGACAGAAAATAGCTTCTTACTGCTGAAATAAACAGGCTTCCTATAACACCAGATTCAATGTCTGTCACCTTAACAAGATAAGGACATAAAGCAACTGGTTGGCCGTAAATTCTTATATCAACTACATGATCACCTAAAATTTAAACAATTAGTAAAATAAAAGGTTCAAAAAACTGTTCGGCAAATTGTTTAAATTCTTATATATAATTTTTAAAAAGTAATAATAAAAAAAGATTGAAGTCTAACATACCAACATCCACAAGAGTATATTCAACTCTATATTCACAATGATAATTTCCATGAATAAAAGATTTCAAAAGTAGCTGATTTGGACCTTTAAAATTTTGGGGAAAGGGATTAACTCTTACATATATATGAGTTAAGTCAATAATATTTAAAGAAAAACAGCATGCATTTCTATTTTTTAAAAAAATTGAAACATATCACGTTTGTGTATAAATATAAAGCTAGAGATTCAATAAAAATATGCGAGTGAATACATTGTTCTAGTATCAACTTTTCATTTCATTTATTGCACATTAATAATTTAAAACGATCATTTTCCTAAAAATTTTCCAGTAAATGATGCCATAAAGGACTTTAAAATATTTTTCTAAAAATATTGAAAAGAAAATACATGAATAATCATCAAAAATTATCTATTCAATGCAAATATAAATTTTTTTAAATTTAATATTAAATTCAAAGAAATGTGTTGGTATCATCAACAAACATCATGCCAATTATAAATCTGCAAATACAATCACACAAATAGATCAAAACTGACCAGAATTCTGAATGAGCATGTAATTAAGAAATGCTGATTAGAAATCCAGAGTAAAAAGCAACATTAATCAACAACAATATACTTTTCAAAACCAAATAAAGATAATGTAGCACTTTATTTTTTTTAAAATCATCTATAAGAATTATGTCTTAATGGGAAAAGAATTGTGTCATTTGGATTCTACAAATATATAAGCATTTATTGCATGACAAGAGAATTTATTATTGCAATTTGTATATAACTTATTTTATTTCAAATACATGAAACTTATAATCATTAAACTTCATCAACAATTAAAAGAAACACTAAAAATATAATACAAATAATTCAATGATTTTTTTTTTTACTAATTTATTCAAAACTGTCACATGAATTTCATAAAAAAAAAATTTTAAGCATAAATTCATTTGGTAAAGAAATTCAAACATAATTATTCTTTGTATCCTTACCAATTACGGTTGCAAGTACTTCTCCCATATCAACACCTTTTGTGTCAACAATAAATTGCACAGTGTGATTAGATAGGTACTCTTTCAATTCCATCTCCTTTGACTTTAATTTTGGAAGAATCAATTATATGGCATTCAAAGGGGCTTCCTATTTTTTGAAAATAGACTAAGTTTTAACAATTCAATGGAAAAAAATTTTAATCATATATATGCCATGTTGACAGTAAAAGAAAATGTTATTTTTTAATTTATTGGTTTGTCAATGCATTCATAATCAATATACTTAATAATAATATTAAAAATATTTTTAAAAAAGTAAAAATACAGCAAAAAAAATTTTTATATCAAAATAATATAACACTAGTTTATACAACCCATATCAATTTATTTAAAACATGAAATAAATACATAAGAGCAAAATTAAATCCATAGAAACTAATCTCTGGTCTTACCTGGAACAGTTTATCCATTGAATTATAAAATCAATAATATGGTGTTTTAAATCTTGTGGTGTAAATGAAATTGCATTTTAAGTAGGACTTTGCACTGGGGTAACAGTAGCTACTTGACTTTTATTAATAGCCACTTCTAAATACCAGGTCCAGCATTAGACATTTCCACTAATTAAATTAAATTAACATAAATGAAAAGGATTTTTTTTCCAACGAAACACTATAATGCAGATTGCGAATAGGAGTCATTGTGAAAACTAGCCAATAAAAGTAATAAGTTTTCCTATAGTCCCTTTAGGAATTTCTTTCACCTTAATTTGCTTCACATGATATACTTAAGTTATGAAAGGACTCTCAATAAATGGATTGCCATTTACTAGAATACGGGTTTGATATTCAACAGAAAATAATTTTTAAAATGAAAATTTTGTAATAATATCAAAATTTACACTTTTCCATCAAATAAACTTTAAAGTTTTATAATAATGAGAAAAGTTAACTGTCTTTAAAAGACAAAATTCCACTCCAAGTGCATTATCAATCAATACTTTTATTTTATAGGACACTTTATTTCCATCTGGACCTAAAGAGTAAGTAATGAAACGTTAAGTACTGTAAATACAGGAATAACAAATGAATTTGAAATTTCTTGAAGAATTTTTTTCTCAGTAAAATTAAGTTAATTAACATATTTTTTAATATATATATATATTGATATCTGAGACAATTAATCACAGTAAATTCAATGTTTACTTATGTTAAATTAAAAGTATATAAACTCATTTAATGCATTTTAATTTTTAACAATAGACTTATGTTTTAATCAAAGAAAAGTCTAAAGCATCAAAACAATCAAATTTTTAAAGTCTATTGAATATACTCATTAACATAATAGTGTTTGACTGTATTAAAATTTTAAAAAAAGTAATATTCAAATAATTACTGCATTAGAGCTAAGACACATTATGAAATTTAAAACAGAATATTACAATAGTAGAAGAAATATTTTTAAAAACATATGTATGGTTATTGCACACTTTAAAATTAGAGAAAATAAGCAGGTGGGAGAATTATACAACAAAGAACTTCTTTCTCTTTTACTTTATTTACAATTTCAAATGATAAAATAAAATACACGGGCATTAATCTAAGCAATCCTTCTGATATATATACAAAGATCATGATTTTATGCATAATAATAACAGACACAACTATATATATATATATAGCTAACATTTTATTTTCTAAACATAATTAAATTTAACTATTGTCAGATATACAATGATTTCAATAATCAAGATATTTTAATCTATAATTAAAAAGAAAAAGAAAAAAAAGTTTGGAAAAATTTAAAATTAGAGCAAAATGTATTAATTCTTCTTTTACAACTAAACTCAAGAGATTTCATTTTATTAATTGAAAGAATACAATGAAAACACAAAACTTAATTTTTTAATTTTCTGCCATATTTTCTTTTATATTATTATTTAAATTTTAAAAAGAAGTAGTATTAATTTTAAGCAACAACTGAAGAAGTATTAGCATAAACAATAATAATCAGTCATAGTAAAATAAATTACAATATAAAAATTCACCTTCAATATCAATACAGTAATTTTGATTGTTTGCAGACGATCTATATATATGAATAATAAAACTGGTTAATTCATTAACAGGAGAATCAATGAGATTATATCCCAATAATGATACTTTATTTGAAGAATCAGACAGTTTGACTTTAAATGGACTCCCTGCACATAATACGTGTAGTAATTCTTTTCTACAACAGCGCCAGAAGTTAAAATGCCTTACTAACTAGCCTGATTAGATGTCTTTTTGGCCTAGTTGATTAGGGCATGACAAAAAATGATTATCTTTTTTTGGGGTCCACTGATCCAAGGTTTGAAACTATGCAGCTGCTTTGCGACTGCCGCAGTGGTGACCCAGATGTAGTCACTAGATGACAGAACAGCCTATTCCAACTGATTGCATATGCCAACACTTGCCTCTGTATATCTAATTGAGACAAATGCAAACAAATAATGATTAGTGATCTTCCGGGTCTGGCGGACATGTCATCGATGAGACCCGCCACTCAACAAGAGACAGACGATGACTCAAAATGGAAAAACTGTTCCAAGCAAAAAAAAAAATACATATATAATCAATTCAATTGGGAGGGTATGTATATCAATTGCAGTAATGGCTGGGGGAAAAAATAAACTTTCACTTCAAAAATATCAATGTTTCTCTTTGTATCATCACGATGACACTGGAGAAGGGATATGTAGCGACTACATTTTACAATAGCGCTAGAAGTTAAATGCCTTACTAATTAGCCTAATTAGACGTCTTTTTGGACTAGTTAGTTAGGGCATGACAAAAATTGATCAGCTTTTTTTCAGACCCACTGATCCAGAGTTTCAAACAACACTGCCACTTTGCGACCACAAGAGTAAAATAATAAAATAAATTGCATTCTGTTAGTTGCTACTATTTACCAGAAAAAAATTTATTTATTATGATAGGTGTTTAATATTTTGTTGCAGAAGTTACTATAACAAATACTTAATTTTCTTTCTAAATGTTTATTATGTCCTAGGTTTTGAAGCAACTTATTCTAAAATGATCAAAATAATTTTGAATTTGAATGGATCTAATATTTATTCACTTCTTTGTTTGTGAATACATCAATAAAAAAAATTACATGGGAATACATGAGGAAAAAATATTTTTAATTTTCCTCTCCAATGAAATTATATTGGTAAACAGAGTTTTATAAAATGACATTTTTGCATGGGGGGGGGGGGGATAAAGACATTTATCAGTCACATATAAAAGTTATTTAAAAATTAAAGACTAGCACTTACATATATGACAATATATTAACATTATGAAATAATTCAAATAAGCATTCATTTTAATCTCATTAACATTAATTAGACATATAACATTAACAAATGATTTTTTTTAAAAAAAGAAAGCATTCAATAAAATAGTTCTGCTTTTGACACAACATAAAAATTGCTTCAAGTATAACAAATTCATTTATAAAATTATCTTTCTCATCGAAAGAATTAAAAGCTTCTTTCTTCCATTCTTAATAAAACCTCAATAAAACATTAATTAATTGAAAGTAAAAAGATATGCACATTAATATTAAGGAAAACAAAAAATGCCATGTCATATTATAGCCTTAAGAAAATTTTAGACTCATTCAATAAGACTAGTAACTGATCTTTAGTAATTCAATAAGGTTTTACAAAACAAAATACATTAAATAAAATCAAAGGTTTAAAAAAATGTATTTACCTGGTACTGGCTCTTTATTAAATGAAATTCTAATGAAGTGGTCTACAAGTTCAGAAGGTATGAATCAGACAGCAAACTTGGATATTCCCAAGGGATGAAACTGAGTTAGAATGTTCCATCTTTGTCAGCTCACTTTTATTTCAAGATTACCTAATCCAGTGTGACTAGCATTAACTACAAAATTTACATATGTAATCATTAAAATGAATAAAAGAAACTAATTACATGGAACTTATGGGGAAAAAATATGTTTAAAACATTCATTTAAAAATCAGGAATGCTTTTTAAGCATGTTTCTATACTTTAAACTTCTCAACTAAGTCAGATGAAGATACAACTTATTCATATAATCAGAAAAGAAAATGAGGAGGGTTCCAGTTTTCATTTTAGTAAATATTTTTATATATTAGAGAGACTGAAAACTAATCAAATTTACTTCAATTAGCTCATTCACGGTAAGCTTGTTTCAAGACATGGTCTTGCAAACACTGAAGTTTAGTTACTTATTTTTCAGTAAAAAAATTTTGTGCTAACAAGGAAGAGGTCAAGGTCATCAATAGAAAAACATATGTCACTGTATGCTATTTTTGTTCAATCAAGGAATAAAGGTAAACAAAACAGTGAAAAAATTACTGACACTTACAGGGATGTTCTGAAACTAAATAATTATGATAGATGGTTTAAAAATGGAAATAGAAATCTCAAAGATACCCCATGAAAAGGTGACCCCAAAAATTATGATATTCTGAGGGCAACGATGGATTCAGATCTTCATCAAACAATGGAGGAATTATCATTGAAGATTGGCTGTCCATGGTCTACAATTCAGGATCATCTTTGCTGCATATGAAAATTTTACATGCAAGGAATTTGATTCCTCATGAAATGACGGAGATGGTGCTTGATCCATGGTGTACCATCTACACATCTCTTTTTCTCAGTATGAACTGATCTGTTTTTGCAACAAATTGTACCTGGAGATAAAAAGTGGGTTTTATAAGATAATTCTGTACGAAAAACAATGGATTTCTTCAGGAGCACCCTTTCCAACATCTCCATCATCACTTACAATAAAGACGGTCCTCGTTTGTGTACAGTGGAATTTTTCTGAAAACATATACTATGAACTGCTTGAACTTAGTCAGACCATTACAGTGATAGTATATTGTGAAAAATTGGAGCAAATGAAACAAAACCTCATAAAAACTATCTATTTGAGTCAATGACAAAGAAAAGGGTTCTTCAACATAATGGGAGGCCTTAAGCTCCAAAAGTAATGCAGGAAAAAAATAAGGGAGCTTGGATTGGAATTTTTACGTAATCCACCCTAATCCCCAGATCTCATGCCATTGGATAACCATATTATCAGATCATTAGAGCATACATTAAGATGTAAGAAATTGAACAAGGTTGGAGAGTAAAAAACACACTTGGAAAAGTTTTTAATGAAAAATTGGAGGACTTTTTAAAAAAAAGAGAATCAAACAGTTTTTACGCTGGCAAAAAGTGTAAGAAAACAATGTAAATTATTCTGTTGATCAGTATTTAAGATTTCTTTAATAAATAAATGTTTTCTCGCCAGCAAAAAGAAATTTTGATTACTTTCGACCCCTTACTATCTATACTATTATGGAATATTATGCTTAACATATTTGAAATGCTGCTAATTGAATATAAGGTATAAAAATAATGTTACAGTTAGAACAGATAAAATCAATAAAGTTAATTCACACATAATTGTTAAGCACTTCTTAAAATGTAAATAAGCATCAATGAGATGATAGTTTAAAGTAGGAATAAATATCTTAAAATAAATATGACTTTTAGTATCATGGTTATCTATTTGAATAGAATGAAAAATATGTGATTCTTAGATAATTATTTACACTATTTTGATTATGGTTAATTAAAAATACTACAGTTGACATTTATAAAAAAGGGTTTGATGCACTTCCACTTTCTAAGCATTTTGGGGTGCTTGTCGCATGCTAAAAAAGTATTGCAATGTCCTTGAAATGTAGTTCTAGTGGAACATTTTGTAGAGCTCTGAATATCTCTACTCTTAGGAAATTTTAGGTATAATGGAATTGACCACGCCTCTTGCCCAACCACCGGACATATACTTTTGTTTTGGTTGGATAACTGAAAGTAATAAAACAGTTATTGGTCCTAAGCACTCTAACAAGGGCAGGAATTGACGCCTGCTAAACTGGAAACCTGATGAGTGGGTGTGTTCGGTTCCCAGGAGAATCGGACTCTATATGGTCAAAGTTCATGAGAAACGTAGTTTGCCCATTCTCATGAGTCCAGGTGTCTTTAATGAGGACCTTGTCCAGATGTAAGGGGGACCACTAACAATCTTGCTAAGTGTGGGGGAAAGCATGCTAAATCCATAAAAAGTTAATGCACAGAGGGGGAAGAAAAATATTTTTTTTTTAAAAACATGTTAATTTTAATATTTTAGAATTAATACTTTAGATTTTTATTAATTTCAATTTTTTTTTTAATTAAGTACTTAATTTTTTTCCTTCTATCCCTTACATAATATACTGATGTTTATTTGCATTAACATTTTCAATATATATATCCATTTCAAAGTAGGGAACAAATTAATTGCATTATTTCCATTATTCTAAATTTGGTTTGCTTTCAGTGGGCTTACTCTTATAGTTTTTAAAGTTACTTAATATATCTATGTTTTTAAGTTTTAATTTATTTTAAAATTAATTTTAATAATTTATATCAATTGTATTAATTTTACTTACGATTTTTTTATAGATTTCTCTACTTATGCATATTTTTAGACATTTAAGTTTTAATTTACAATTTATATGTATATATTGAATCATTTTATGAAGTGTGTGATGTGATATTTTGTAAATTATAATTTTGATGTTTTGATCGTGTGTGTGTACAATAATTATTTATTATGAAAAGTTGATGTATTTAAGAAATACAATCTTATAACAAAAATATATATCAACCTGGGCATATATGCAATTATTAAATTTATTTCAATATTCTAATCAATACTCAATAATAAAAAATTAAATCTTACTCACCAGTAAAATGATATGTTTTTCCAAAAATACCATCAGTAATTGTGCTTATTTTAATCTGTAAGGCATTATATACTTTTATTGCTTAAGTTGAACCAATGTATTTTCTTCCCTCATATTCTATAAATAACAGATGAATTACAAAAAATACACATACTTATAAAACATAAATTTTATAGAATTTTTCAAAATTACCGAAACATATATATTTTTTAATAAAATATCTAGCTGAACAGTAACAAAAAAATTATCCAATTAAAAAAGTGTTATACATAGTATCTTAAGATTCAGAAGGTTTTGTAAGACAAAAGTAAAAATATATAATTTATAAATGAGAATTAGAAAGAGTGAATAATTATTTTAAGTATAAAAAGACAGAATTACTTAATTTAACGAAGAAAAAGTTTGCATAGATGAAATGTATTAACTCTGCGAGAAATATTAAATAATATACCTACTTCTTGTGGCAAAAGTTCACCGATGAAACACCTCTTAGTTTCAGCAAAGAAATTCACAGGAATTTTTCCCTCACTAGATGTAAATATTAGTAGAAGTATTATTTATTTGAATTAATATTTAAAAAAAAAATCTATATATCAATTATAAATGTGAAATAAAAAATCCGAACATGCATTAGAAAACAAAAGAGGGATATTTTATATGAAACATAAAAAACCTTCAAAAAAAATTATTCACCAAAGTGATAATAAAAAAAATGGGCTAAATTTCAAAATAATACATGTGTGTGTGTGTGAAGATGACATAATACAAATAGTAAATTCAAACATATTCTTAAAGCATTCAAGTCCAATTAATTTATTTCATTGTAAATTTAAATATTTTCTATTTCTTCACATAATTTGCAACGAATAATACCCACTACACACAGAGACGTATTAAAGCATGGGCCAACAGGGCCCAAAGGTTTGCCTTTGAGGGAGCCTCATCTTGTTCTATATTCGGCCAAAATAAAACAATTTACTGCTTCATAACCAGTGCCTCCCACCACAACTAAGCCAAAAATCCCACCTTTTTTCATTACTCCCAAGGGAGATTGGACGTAGATCCTCTCCTTTGCTCGTCTTGAAGGGCCTTCGCTGCAGAGCAAATTAAGCGGCCGCTTCCTCCGTCTTACTGTTGGAGACGAAAATGAATACCATAGACTAGCCACTTTCTTACGTACAGAAGGTGTCGAGTTCAAGTCTTATATGCTAAAATCTGATATGCCATTAAAATTAATTATTCGTGGCCTATCATCTTCTACCGAATTAAATGCTGTGAAACAGAAAATAGAGAGCAACGGTTTCCAGGTTCATAAAATTTCCCGACAGACGAAATTTCAATCAAAGGCTCCAATGCCTTTGATATATTTTCAAATAATTAATAACCTACACGGCGAGCAAATCTATGAATTAACAGAGATGTTCGGTACACAAACTAGTATTGAAGTCTATCGGGGAACTAAGCGCCCCTCTCAATGCTGGAGGTGTCGGGGTTTTTCCACTCCTCTGAGGTTTTGCCACCTCCTAATTAAGTACGTAAAATGCGCTAGATCTCATAGGGCAAGAGATTGACCCAATTACTTCGAAACTCCATTGTGCTGTGCTAAATGTGGTGGGGAGCATGCGGCGAATTGGCGCCAATGTCCCCGATTCCCTAAGGGTAAAAATTCAAGCCCTAAAAATAATTCAAATAAAAATTCTAAAAAACCCACTACCAAAAAGATTACTGTTACCAAGAACCAGCATCCTGTAGAAAGTTACCGACAGGCCACTCTCCAAATTTCTTACTCCCAAATTGTCTCCGGACAAATCCAGGAGCAACCAACTAGCTATATTCCAAATTCTGCACCCCACCTCAGTAACGGAAATTTTGCTGAAACTTTCCGTGCTGTGATATCAATCGCGAGTGACGCGAATGTTGATGAGCAATTATTTGCTCGGGCATTCAGGGAATGTCTCCCCGCCCTTCGCCAGGTCACAGAGACTGAAGACAAAGCCTGCATCATTTTCGAGGCCTATGTCGCTCTTAAGCACGGGCGCGCTTATCACTCCCTACCCCAACATTAAAATTCAATGGAGACGTACACGACATTTCAATTGGTTTTTGGAACGCAAATGGTTTGCGTTCCAAAATTAACGAAGTAAGAGATTTCGTCACAGAGCATAATTTTAAACTGTTTTTGGTTCAGGAAACAAAGCTCCAGCGGGGCACGAACCCCAGATCGCCAACTATCGTATTTACAAAGACGATAGGATTACTTTAACTCTTCGTATTGCCGGAGGCACCACTATATACTGTAAACGAAATTATGAACATTGCAAAGTAATCTTGCCGAGGGTATAGTATATAGATGCTAATGCTATTGAAATCAAAATTAATAATTACCCTCCACTGCGAATAGTTTCTGCTTATGTTCGCCGAACCCCATTAAATAGACATCAGTTTCCGGAGGAGAATTTTACTAAAATTCTTAATTCTGGTCAAAACGCGATCATTGCTGAAGATATGAATGCCTGTCATAAAGACTGGCACGATACAAGATCAAACACTTTCGGCCATAAACTGAAAAATTTGATAAGCAGAACTCGAAATGTTAGGGTTATTGCCCCGTACACCCCTACACATTTGAACCCACTCTCCCTGTAGGGGGAGAGGTATTCTATTATTGATCTTGCTATCCTTAAAAATATTCCCTTTAATTATGATATAAGAGTCATTCACGATCTAAATTCTGATTATTTACCGGTTATTTTGACTCTGAATACAAACTCTGCTTTTATCAAAATTCCAGAGCAACACTCTACCAATTGGGAGAATTTTAGGTTTATTTTAAATTCTAAATCCCTCACCATTCCTGAATCCTCCAGCAATGCCGATATTGAAAATTCTATCGACAAAATTGGTGAAATTATTTCCGAAGCACTTGTGACGCCTCAAAACCAAAATTTAAGCCACCTCCTCTTCGAGTCCCTATAGAAATTAGAACTAAAATTCGCTTCAAAAATTATGTACGGAGAGTTTGGCAAGGGACTAGGGATCCGGCTATTAAAATTTAACTCCGTGCAATCAGTAATGAGATATCGAAACTTTTCCAGTTTTCTAGGAAAAATACATTGAAGGCTTCTCACCTGATACAAACACTCTTTGGAGGGAAACCTCCCGACTCAAAAAGCCTCTTCATACCATTCCACCCCCCCCCCGAGGGGTGCCTTAGGCAGTATTACTGTAGCTCCAATTGAAAAAGTGGAAATTATAGCGAACAGCCTTCAAAAGCAATTTCAACCAAATGCTGACGAGAATCCTAGATTCTCAGAACATACTAAATGAAAAGTCCAAAGATTTTTGGCATCCCCCACCTGTATAGACCTGGAACCAGTCCAGGTTAGCGAAATTTTGGACTTTATCGAAAGAACTAAAGTCAAAAAAGCACCGAGATTGAAACTTATTTCAAATCGCATCCTTAAAAATCTCCCATTAAAATTTATTTTTCTTTTAACGCTGCTCTTAAATTATTTGATGGAGAATTGCCATTTTCCAAAGGCTTGGAAGACTACCGTGGTGGTCCCAATTCTCAAGCCGAATTCTGATAATACAAATCCTCAAAACTAACTTCCCATATCATTACTCAGCTCGCTGAGCAAAGTATATGAATATGTTATTTTGAATCACCTGGACCAATTCTGCTTAGTCATGAATATTATTATTCCAGAGCAGCATGGCATCGTCCCAAAGTGCTCTATAGTAACTCAGTTATTCAGGGTCACTGAAACGGTCCAAAACGGCTATTCCAATAAAAATGCCACGTGTATGCTTTTAATTGATATTGCCAAAACTCTCGATAAAATTTGGCACAATGGGCTCATTTCCAAGATGATGCGACTTGATATTTTGGACCAATTAATCAAATTTATTCACTCGTTCCTGAACTCTCGTAGTTTCCGGGTCCGAGTTGAAAATGCAGTCTCCTCCCCCAGACCAATTCTCAGTGGAGTACAACAGGAGTCGAATTTAAGTCCAAAAATATTCTCCTGTACGTAAATGACATTCCAAAGGAAGTCCAATATACATTTGGCGACGTATGCCGTCGATACTGCCATCATGTCCCAAGACATCTGCAATCGGAAAATTATTGTAAGACTGCAGAAATATATCTCTCGATTACAGCTCTGGCTCATTAACTGGAAAACTAAAGTTAATGCATCTAAAAGCGCTTGCCTTCTCTTTACGAAACAACGGTGTAATGGCAATTTACCAACAGTCACCATTTTCGACCAACCCGTCCCTTGGGTCACTGAATACAAGTACCTAGGGTTAATTCTTGACTCAAAATTGAATTTTGCCCACCATATCCGAAAAGCCTATCAAAAGGCTTGCGGAATGAGTAGATTGCTCACACGCTGGATTTCTCGCAAGTGCAAGCTGGCGATCCGGCAGAAAATTTTGTTCAACAAAACGATCTTGAGACCATTTATGTTGCATGCCTCGCCCATATGGGAGTCAGTGGTAACCACCCATCTGAAACGACTGCACGTCTTCAAAAATATTCAACTCAGAAAAATGATTAATGCTCCTTGGTTGGTCAGGAACGAAGCCCTGCATAATGATCTAAAACTTGAACCCCTTTTAGAGTTCATTAAAAAACAATTTTTTACCTTTTTCAACAGGATCCCTCAAATTCCTGATGAATTGCTTTAAAATCTACCAGCGTATGATGCAACCATTACATCATAGCCAAAAAAATTCCAAGGGCCGCAATGGGTCACCTTTTTCAACATTTCCAGTACTAAAAAGGTTGTGAAATTATTGAAGCAATTCAATAGTGATATCCTGCGTATTTTTAAATTTTCAGGACTTCACATCATTAAGTGGCAATGTCCCACGGTTAAATTGGGCCTCGCACATCACTGTCGACCACTTTCCAAATTTTTAAAATCTTTCTGGCTTGAAAATTTTGAAGTTTTAAAGTTGTAATACCATTTTTTCGAATAAAATCAATTTTGAGTACCAGGCGTCACTAGTAGCGCTGCAGTTCCTTACGTTTAATTCTGTCTTTTCAACTACATTCTCCTCGCGTTTTAAAGATTTCGCTATAAAATAGCATTATCTTCCCTAAAATGGTATCGGAACGGCATTTCTTAATAATTTCATTTAATTTTAACTGAGTTAAAACTTCCTTTTTAAACCTCTCTACTTCCCGCGGACTAAGTCGTTACGCCTTCGAACTATATATGCTTCTTAGCTTACGGCTACAGCATCCAATGGCAATACGAGCTTTCACAACTTATACTCCAAGTTTGTTTCGGCAGTTCCTCACTCTGTCGATTACCCAGGCTTTTGTTGCCTTGATTCTAATTTTAGATAGCAAATTCTTAATTATGAAAACTTCTTAAATTATGATTTTAACTTTATTTTAATCATGATAAGAGGGTAAATCAATAATTTTTAATAGGTATCTCGTAATTTTAGCCGTTTCCGTTACCGTGTATTTCATTCAGTAGATGTTAAAGTACTTTAGCTTCTGCAGGAATATTCTGAACACTTATTTATTAGCGACTATTGCTTCCAAGAAAGGCCGTTATCACTCACAACAACAATCAGTTAGAGACGAGTACCAGTCCGGTGGCCTCTTTACTCAGTGTCATATTGAAGCCTTGATTTTTTTTAAAATTAAAACAAGCATATTAAAATGTGCTTAATGCACAAATGAATTTAAAAAAAAAAACAGAAAATAAAATTAAAAGAGGATAGGAAAAGAGAAAAAACGGAAGAGAGATTAGGAAGGTGAATGTATTATTCATAATGAAGATGAGATATTTAATAGATTTTAATTTTTTTTTTACAAATCTTATCGTAAGATAAAATTATAAAAATTATTTATATCATTTTTTAACCCCTCAGTGCCTTTGATAGACTATGTCTAATCTTCAGCAAGAGGAGAGTATTATTTTATAAGATTATTTTTTTTAAAAAAATTTATTATTAATATTGTAAAATTACAAGAACTAAAATAGTAATAAATAAAACATTATTTAAATTTTTTTAATGTTGTGAAAGATGAAGAAGGAAGGGAAAAGGAAAAAAATGGTTCTTGTTTGGCTGGGTGCACAGCGGTGGACAGCAAGCTAGTTCAAGAGAGCTGAATAGATGATGATGTAGATCTTGGAGTGAGATGGTTGACTTAGAAAGAGGCTATTGAAGGAGTAATAAAGGAATTAATTAAAAGGATCTGAGTTGGAATGCAAGTATTTTGGGGGAATTAAATGGAAATAATTATTGCAAGATTGGTAGAGTAGGGCATGGGTTCCATAATTGTGAGCAAAAATTAGCTGGGCCCTTATTAGAGGGTTACTATGATTTGCTAGTCTATTATAGAATCCTCTAGAGAGATAGTTGATGTGTTTACTACTAAGAGGGATATTGAGATCCTTGTGTATGACAGAATTTATGACATACCAAGGTGAGCTAGTAATAATGCGGAGGATTTTATTTTGAAGGACCTGTATTTTCTTAATGTGGAAAGGTGGGGCATGGCCCCAAGTAGGGGAAGAATAAAGAAGGATAGGGCGGATTACTTGTTCATAGAGAACTTTGTTAACAAGTGCTAGTACTGAATTCCTGCCCATTAAAGGTATACAGTTATGGATTTTGGCCCAACATTTGTCAATTATTGAATCAATATGAAGTTTATAGGTGAGTGTGGAGTCCAGGATAATTCCTAAGTATTTGACCTCAGAGTCCCAAGAGATTTGATCATTAAAAAATTTGAGTTTTTGTTAGGAGGGAGGGGGGCGTGACCTTTTCTAAAAATGAGAGTTTTAGTTTTATTAGTGCTTTCAGCAATCCTCCAGAATGTCATCCAATCCACTATTTGTTTTAGTGATATTGTAATTTAACTATTATGTTAATTTAACTATTTCCTTGGGTAAGGATTGCTGCGTCACCTGCGAATAAACAGAGGCTATTATAAGGACTCTGAGGGAAGTCATATGTAAACAAATTGTAACAAATTGGAGAAATTACAGACCCTTGAGGTTGACCGGCTTATATATAGCATATTGTAGAGAGAGTATTATTAAGCTTTACTTGGAATGTTCTATCTTTAAGGTAATTATTTAAGATAACTATTATCTAGGGAGGGAAATTTAATTTGATTAGTTTGAAGATCAATCCATCGAGCCAGAGGCGGTCGAAAGTATTTTGTATGTCGAGGAAGATATCCCCCAAGACTTGTTTGGAATTAAATCCTTCAATAATGGCATTCACAACCCGTAGAAGTTGGTGGATAGTGCTATGGTTAGTACAAAAGCCGAAATGTGATTATCAATGGAAACATGAGTCAGTATTCTGGTTAGCAGAATCCTTTCAAAGATTTTTGAAATAGAATTTAGTAGACTAATAGGTCGATAGTTAGATGGAATGGAATGGTTTTGGCCAAGTTTGGGGAAGAGAATAATAGTTGCATATTTCCATTTTTGTGGAAAATGCGCATATATGAGAAATTAGCTAAAAAATTTTGTGAGATGAGTAAATGCGTTGGGAGGAATGAATTTAATGTCCTGATTGTGAATGACATCCTCTCCAAGGGCTTTCTTTTTGTTTAACTTTTTAATTATAGTAGCTATTTCAGAGGGGGAGGTGAGGAGGGGGGAGAAATTGAAATTGGCATGGGCTTCAAGATAATTTTGAACTATTGATTCTATTTTTTCAATATGATCATCATCATATATAGTTGAATTTTCTTAGAACGAGGATTAAAGATTACGGGCAAGCTGATCAGCTTTTTCTTTATCAGAAAATACCAGACCATTATTGCCTATTAGTGGGGGGATATTATAGTATTTATTAGAAAGTTTTTTGTTCATATTAAAAAGGAAGTTATCTTCGGTATTAAGCTGTCGGAGTAGGTTTTCCCATTTTTTGTTTTTAAAGGTATTAATTTCATTATTGAGTTTATTATTTATGGATTTCAAAGGAGAATATCTGGTGTTTTCTGTACCTGTTTTTCTCTTTAATCAGGTTTCTGATATGAGGGGGAAGTCTAAGATGGGGAGGATGAATCTGATATTACTCGCATGATTAATTGCATTTTTGATATTAGTAGTAAACGATGTAATTGATTGGTCTAGATCAGAGATATCATTAATAATAAGGTTACCTTTTGAGATATTGTATAGATTTTCTTGGTAGTGGAACCAAATAGTAGTTGTGAGAGTGCGAATGAGGATAGGGAGAATTTTATTGAAAGAGATGTCCATTAGTATAGGGTTATGGTCGCTAGGTAGTTCATCAACACTTTCGATATTGTAGAATGGTATGTTCTTAGGATAGCAAAATCTATTATAGAGTAAGTATGCCACTATCCCTATCTGGATAAATTAATAAGTATAAAAGAATTTCATCCTCTGTAAAAAAAGCTCTAAAATTATTTTTATTCAATACTGCTTTCTATAAAAGTTCTCTGAAAGTGATAGTGCAGTGGGAATCTAATTGAAGAATGTTCCAGGGTTCATTACTATGGGAGGTATAGTTTGCGCAAATTAATAGAATGTGTTCCAGATTAATGATCCTACTACAGGTAGAAAAAAGAGCATTATACTGCAAATTGAATTTATTTAAAAGACCATGGGTAATTATCATTTTGCTGAGACATCGGAATCCTAGAATTTCTTCTCTTCTGTTTTTCGTCCAATTCGAAATAATATCAATGGATGGTATGTTCCCAGAAATTTAAAAGTATTTGCTGCAGTAAGAGTTTCCGTTAGTTTTTTCTAATCTGTTACGATAATTGTATGCATGGATGTCTTCTGAGGCTATCCAGTCGATATTTATGTCAAATTCGTTACTAATCTTGCGATTTTATCCGCTTATTAATTCTAAAAAAATTTTGAGTGACCCGGAATCCAAAGAAACACCAAAAGTGTATTATAATGAGAAAGAATAAGTATCTTACTGGCAAGTCTATGAATCACCTTAGGGGATTTGATAGAAAAGTTTTGTAATGTAGATAAAACGGAATAACTATCGGATGGAATATATATATAAGCAGATTATTATGCATTTCTGTTAGTTCATCCAAAGCTTGGTAAATCGCTAGAGCTTCAGATGTGAAGATGGAGTTGATAGGATTTATTTTATAAGAAAAGGAAGCAGTTTGTGTTATACCTGTTATGAAAGTAATATATGGGTTTTTTGATGCATCTGTAGCAATTATAAAAAATTCCCGGAATCTATGTTCTAATAATTCATTAAAGGAATTTTAATTATAGAGATTGATAGATTTTTGTTTTGAAAGCAGAATTCATTCGTATAAATCGAACATGGAAGATCAGTAAAATGGATTAGCCTAGGGATTGAGATTATCTTTTCTCTAGTTATATTCAAATTTCTGAGGATATAATCAACACAACTTTTATCATCTTCCATTATTGCTAGATTTGGTGAACCCAGGTTATTCAGATGCATAGGAGAATATTTCCCATTAGATATTTCGCCAATAAAAATTTTTGTGCCTGCCGTCTAATTTTTTCGGAGAGCAATTCTTGTCCAGCCAATTTCAAAAGAACGATATTTGATGCCCATTGAGGAAGACCTAGAGCGATTCTAATAGCTTAGGTTTGAATAATATTAAAAGGTTTTAGTACTCAATGCGGTTCAAACAACGACCATGTTTTTTTTCTCTTTCTAATATATTAAATTGTACACTATAAATCGATTGAAAAAAATTGGGTGCGCCATCTATTGCAAGAAAAAGCACTTGTTTTTGTAGTATGCCAAATTAAGTTATTTTAATATTAAATAATTATATATTATTTAATAATAAAATAGCCTTTTAAAGTCATGAAATGTTCTGAAAAATAAAAGATTAAATGAATTAAAATTAATTGTTATTTATTTCAATATTGGTTTTTTTTTCGATAAAAATTTTCCATAATTTTAAATATCTACCTATTATTATATTAAGATTTGCGGAAAGGTTACGTGCACACGGAATACCACGAATTCAAATTTTATCATAAGTTGGCTAATTTGTGATAATTTTTTTCCATTAGTGAATGTTGAAATTGCTTTTTTGTTAATTTTTTCAAATATTGGATGTTTTTGACATTTTTTTTTGTTTGTGGTATAATTTAAATGTTGAATGTTGGTTCATTTGTGATAATAATTTTTTTCCCTCCAAAAATTTATGCTTATAATTGCTTTTAATGATTTTTATTTTCAAATATTGGTTGTTTGTGATAATATAAAATATTATAATTTTATTAAAAAAAATACAAGTTTAATTTCAAGATTTGATACATTATTTGTAAATGAAAGTCTTATTCCATGTTTGGTTAAAAAAAATTATTTTAAAAAAATGAACCAAAGAAGTATAACTCCTTCGTTTCATTTTTTTCCTTTTATAATACATATAATAGCAAATAGTTTATAAAATAATATACAAATAATTTTTATAAACAATAAAAGCATCCGCAGTAGGTCTTTAAAAACAATAACAACCAAATATTGATCATTCAAATAAACAATCAAAACCCCGCCATGGTTCTTCATAAACAATAGATATGATGAATACCGTTAATACTTTAATTGCAGCAATTTTTGTTGGCTTCTTCTCTTTTACATAATGGTTCATACTGTTTTTTTTTAATCCGGCATTTCTCAAGTGAGTTTCAAAAATCCTGTAGACTTTAAAATTATTCGTGATTAGAGTGAACATAGTGAAATTTTCATTTCGTTCTTCTTTGTCACTAGAGAACCAAAATTCAACTTGTACAACTTGGCCTTTTACATTTGTTGTAGGTTTTGCAACAGGACGCGTAAAATAGAATTGGGTTGAAGGTATTTTGAATGTCTGCTAATAATATTTGAACAAATGAAAGTTGTCCCTTTTTTCATACTCTTAAAAATAATAATAAAAAAAAGATAAATAAAATAATCTTTTGATAAGATAATTTAATCAGAACCATTATTGGTAAGTTTAATAACATAAGAAAATGTAAATAACCCTTACTGGTTAGTTCCAAAATTTAACAAAATGTAACTAACTATGATTGGTAATAAATAAATTAATCTTTTGAATGTCTCATTAAATGTAACCATTATTTATATGAAATGCACATATATAAATTAATATTTTGATTATATATCTAGTACAATTTTTTACAGCTTACCATTTGAATATTTCAAACAACAGATTTGTTCATTCAGCTCCCGAATAAAGATGAACAAATTCAAGGACTTTGACACTGTTCCTTCCAAACCGAAACCGCATGTACCTTACTAGTGTAACGAATCTTTGCCAAAGATAAGGTGTGAAAGAAAACGATTAAAAGCTAGAACCTGTCCTTATTTGAAAAAATATTACGCTTCCAATCCAAATCATAGAATGGAAGAATCTTCATGGCACAGGGGTCTGGTAAGGCAAAAGACACCTTCATTTTTGGGGGATATGGATTTTCCAAAACATTTGGAATCTACAGATGGAGGAACTTTTACATGCTTTCGAAAAAAGAACAAGTTCGATAGTCCTTCAAAATATTTTGATTCAAAATAAATAATTTCTTAATTTTTTTTTAAGTATTACAGTCTCAGGAGAATTGATTTGTGCGATGAATGTAAGGATATTGTAGACGAAGAGCTGTTCAAGTCTTTATCTTATCACAAATTGACGCCTTGTATATACGTCCCAAAAATTTGGGAATTGTACGGTGTGGAAAAAAAACTTTTTTAAAAACGAGATGAGTCTTTTACCAAGTAATATTATTATTATTTAAAAAAAATTTTTTTGAAGTGCTTAAAAATTTAATGTCTGATAAATAACATTTTTGTCCAGATATAATTTAAAGTTATTGAGTGTTTACACGACTTGCATCTCAAATCTAGTTTCAGTTTTTTTTACTTTGAAATTTTTTACTTAGTCGGAAAAAAACTCGAAAAAAAAATGGAGCCTGGTCTTTGTTGATCTTGGAATATTATAAAAATATTACCTACGGTCATTTTAATGAATTTGAACATAATACACGTGTCTGAATCAAAGTTTCGGTTGAAATCAAGCAAAACTATTGAAGTAAATGATCAAAGTTTGCTATAAATGCTAGAGCAAAGTTGGAAAATCTTCTAGATGGAACAAGGTATGAAAATGAATTAAACTTATATAGGAACCCGCTTTTTTTAAAAATTTGCATATCTTTACTGAATAGATGACCTAACTCTTCAGGTATATAAACCAAAAACATTTTGATGTTCTCTGGAGGTAAGTCTTTTATTTATCTCTCGGTCTCAAATCTTTTGGATGATGCAACACTTACTGAGGTGTCATTTCGTTTCTCTCTCTTAGTCACTTAGACCTTTTAAGTGAAGCAAGGAATATTTTTTTTGGAGGTAAGTTTTTTGTTTTTTTTTTTTTAAATTTTAAAAGTTATTCGGTTTTACTATATTTTGTATATTAAATGCTCTTCTGTGTTAATTGTATGTAAGTCTTGGATTTTTCTGAATGTTATTGTATTGGTTTTTAAATTTTCTAGAATGCTGAATTGGTTTTTTTCTTTTTCAATTTTCTCGAATTGGGTTTTCGTTTTCAATTTTCTCGAATGCTGAATTGGATTTAGTTTTTTAAATATTTGTTTTTCGTTTTCAATTGTCTTGAAATCTTTGTTTTTCGTTTTCAATTGTCTTGAAATCTTTGGTTTTCAGTTCTTCTAATTGTTGGTTTTAAGTTCTTTAAAGTTTTGGTTCTCGGTTCTTCAAATTGCTGGTTTTTAGTTCTTCAAATTGTAGGTTTTCAGTTCTTGAAAATAAAACTTCCATCATTGAAATTTCAATTTCAAGAATATCAAATTGGTTATATGAAATTGCAATTTCTGTTATTGAGATTATGATTTCGGTCATCGAAATCAATATTTCTGTTGTTGGAATGTTGGTTTAATCGTAATTTTCCTAAATTACATTAAATAAAACAGTTTTGAACTCCAAACATAATTTTTTGAGATGCTCTCTTCTCGTTTTGTTTGGAGCACTTTACGTTTAAAAATAATCAAAAAAAAAAAAAAAATAAAAAATAAAAATAAACTTAAAATTTCGAAACGAAAAGAAAATTATCATTTACATTTGCGAGATTGTGATGGAGAGAAAACCCTGTAATTTGTTTCATCTTTTTTGGAGTAAGAATTTTTCCGAGACTGCCCTGAACAACATTAATTTTTTTAGTGATTCCTTTTTATGTAATTGCTTTCGAGCTTGGATTACATTAGATTTAGTCTTTGAAAAGTGCTCCGAACCCGAGTGGAACGTGTGTATCACGGTTAGTAGAAGTAAGAGTCCCAAAAGTGACCAGAACTGGACAAAGTTATTTTTTTTGTGTCCAACTCGAAAATGTTTTTTAAGAACACAGGACTTTTGTTAGAGAACATTCGAGAATTTTCCTGTTGTTTCAAAAAATTAATTGATTTTTGAGTTTGGTTTCAGTGAAATTGCATTTTGAAAGTTACTCCGAACCCGAAGGGAACGTATATATCACTGGTAGTAGGGGAAGGTGAGAAACATGGTCCAAAAGGCGAGCAGAGCTGGACATAAATATTTTCTTTGTGTCCGACTCAAAACGTAATTTAAAAAAAATTCGCATTTAATTTGAGAGCAATGGAGAAAATGAAAAAAATGTTTTCTAATAATAATAATTAAATTTTGAGCTTGGTTCCAGTGGAATTAGAGTTTGAAAAGTGCTCCAACTCCGAAATGCGCCTGGAGAATCCCGACTAAGTAGGGTTTGGTGAGTAATGTGGTCCAAAGGCGAGCAGAGCTAGACAAATTCCTTTTTCAATGAGATTGACTCAAAATAAGGAAGAATCACAGATTTATACTTGGAATGTTAAAGCTTAAAGTGTTTATTTTTTCAAAAGTGCAATCACTGGAAGGAATTTTTGTTTTGTTTTGTAATCAGCTCCTTTTAATACAAGAAAAATATGTTTAAGCTAAATATATGCGAGTTTGATTAGGAACTCAAATGAAAAAAATTAAAATTAATTTTTAAAATCAAAAATTTAAAACTAACTAACTACACACACACACATATATATATATATATAAATATATACATATACATATATATATACATA
>BMAW01058971.1:30956-62116 GCA_019974015.1 Nephila pilipes | reverse complement strand
TCTGTAAATAGTAAATGACTAAGTAAGACCCTTTACTCATCAAACAACGGCTAATTATAAAAAAAAAATAGCTACGGAGCATGTGTCAAATGGATCCACTATTTTAACGAAAAATTGTCAATGATATCAATGGAAACTTTCCAACAGACACTCAATATAATCTAGGAATTTATATTAGTTGTAGTAATTACTGAGAAAACAACTTTCTTTGAACATCGTTCAAAAAGTCCTTCAACGGCTAAAATACTTTCCGCCCTTTGAGGGGTGTGCGGTGGTCTCCTCTCCGGAAGTAAAAGCGCCTGATAATTGTTCCAATAGGTAGTTCTTTTCTAGCCCTGTTGTCAAAGGAGTATTTTTTTGAACATGAAGATAGGTAGCTCATGATAGCACATCAATAGTTTTCCGCCGAAGCATCAACGTAACTTCCCGGATGCTTAGTGTCTAAGCATATCATACTCGTGGCGTATACCGAATATTTTTGTGTCCTACTCAATGTAAAAGCATTTAGGAAAAATTCTATTAAAAATGTCGTTGCTTAATTCTTAAAGTTTCTTATGACACCATAACATTCGGCAATCTATTATTACTAATCATGTTGAATTGACTTTCCTTCACCAGTAGCGATGAATATTTTAGGAGACGTTATTAAAATAATACCTACCTTAACTTTAATCTTCTGCTACCTAGTTTGGTGTTCAAACCATTAAATATTTCGCAATAAAACTGACTTTATTTATGAGATATTTATTGTTGGTATGTGCTGTACATATTTTTTTGAATGAAGACACCAATTTGACAGTTAAAACCTTTAATAATAATTTCTCTGTCTGATTATTTGATTTGTAATGCCTCTCACTTACTTCTTGATGCTGTCATAACTTATCAGTTTCTATATCACTGTATACACACACACACATATATATATATATATATAATTCAGACCAATAAATAATCAATCCGTACCCTAACTTACTATATTTAAGAGTAAAGTTTCATAGGCGTGTTTGATCTAAAATTTAATATACTAATTTAATACTTATCTAAGGGTTAGAGTTCTTTAAAAATTTATGGATGAGGATACGAACCGTGACTCTTTATAAATTCTCTCTATATCTCTATATATTCATTTCTAAAGCCCCTCACCCAGCGCAGATATGATACAGATACTGATATAGATAACTTTTCACCCTCTTTCTCTCTCTCACTAACCAACTAAATTCGTAATAAATTCTTCTCTATTTATCAATAGTTCTAAACCACCAAAAAACATAAGTCAGGTTTCACTATTTGGGAGCGATTTTAATTCAAAAATCATCTCTTTAAAAATCCTCAAGGTGTTATTTGAAGGATAAAACGCGATAGAGCTTACGTTATAAAGTGACTGTTTACTTAAAAAATTCAATGATACAGATCCTTAGTAGCGAAGTCAAGGCTTCACAACTGTTCAATTATGTTTTTTTAAAAACTTCTTATAAATATCAGAAATTTTATATTTTTTTTTTATCTCCTAGTTATTTCATCGAATTTTCAGGTATAAACAAGGTTTATTTTTTTGGAGTTTTTTCTATGGTGTGTGTATCCAATTTCAACTTTTTCATCGATATTTTTATCCAATATACTCGATATTTTTATCCAATATATATTTTTTTCCATATTTTTATAATATTTTTGCGAAGTCTAAATAACTAGGAAAACAGACTTAAGCAAAGGTTAAACTCTAATTTAGGAAGAATATAATTGTTTAAATTTTTGTTGTTGAGAGTATTACTTTTCTGAGTTCTTCCTTTCTAGAGAACAAAATTAAAGATCGATAAATACGGAAATACTTACTTTTATCTCAAAAGATTGGTAATGTTTAATGTAATTCAAAATAATAATGACACGTTTTCTGTTTTGCTATCATATAAATCTTTGTATCATTTATAACATTCAAATAAGTTGCATTTAATAATAATTTAAATTTGAATATTTCGAGTCAACTTTGATGAATAGTATTTTTAGACTATTTCGATACATAATTGGAAAATTTGGCACAAATTTTCTCCAAATTTTCATTCTCTTGATTGAGCTAATAATATGTCAATTTTGATATAAAATTTTGGTTTTCATTTATTTGCATTAAACAATGAAAACAAAAGTAAGTCAAACCATAAACGATGGAATAATCACACCAATAAAACAAATTATGATGGAAACAAATCCTAATTGACTTTGGAGTCTAAATTAGACCCAATTTATAAACATATAAATTTTATTAATTTTTAATGGTACATTGGGTTATAGTCCCGTTTATAATTTGTGTTGCTTGAGTTTCCTGATTGGAAAGAGACTTAAGAAGTTTCGTTCTTTTTTTTGAGTTATTAAGCGCTTCTATTATAAAACTTACAAAATAATAGAAAATCTATATATTTTTATTTATATAACCTTTCTACAGATATTCCTCTTATTTTCCTTAATTAATTGCTAAAAAGCTTAAAATCAACTTTGCAAAATAGCTATTCAAGTGTTGTTAGACTGCCTAATTTGGAAGTATAATACCTTACACGAGTGTCTTCAATCGCTGTCGTGCATTAATGGTGGCCAACTGGTTGCAATGTCAAGACATCGATGTGCCCGTCGAGTCTTGGGTTAGTCCTGATACCACTAAAGACCCGTCGAAAAACGGTATTGTTGTAGGTTAAGTCAGACGGGGCTCAATGTCTAAACGTTGTGATAGTGTGGAAGTTTGGAAAGTGCAGTACTTACTCAGACTTTCTTATCGTCATTTTGTAACGGGTTCTCGCTCGCATTTCCCTTTAATTAATTTCTGGACGTTAATTGAGTCCAGAACCTCACCTTGTGAGAAAACCGGAAGTTATGCAGATTAACATTAACAAATAAAAAGTGTTACGAATGAGATAGAGAGATTAGAAGAGATAGAAAAATCAGAGATAAGAGAAGATAGGAGATGTAGCGAGATTGATAAGAATACTGTATAATTGTGACGTGATTTCTTTATAATTTTGAATTGATAGGGTTGTGAGAAAGTATGACGTGATCGTCTAAGAGTAACTACCTCCCTCAGATCCTTCGACATTAGTAATATATTGGAATCGGATCCAGTTTACCCAATTCTACTTTTCACTGTTATTAAGATAAATAGAATTCTCATTTATAATTTTTGTTAAGGCATCAATTAGTTAGATGAATTCTCCATATTATTTCATTATTCTGATGTTATTTTTTCAAGATAGAAAAAAAATACTTCAATATTTATATAATTATATTTATTGAATGGTTATGTCTCTTAATATAAATAACGATGCCAGGTCGTTTACAGTTTAATCGATGTTCAGCATGACGAGGTCCGTAAACAAAAGCTCTCGTATTGCTTCTAAATGTAATAAAAAATCAAATAATTAATCATTTTGTTTCAATTCTCAACAGGAGTGTTTAAGTTTCAAAGCTGATTAAAATGAACAATGTTCCCCATACAGAATCTAAACAAAAACAAATTTTAAATTAATCATTCGCACTATGGCAAATCATACTTTTTCACACATGTATTTTATGGTAATACTAGAACCAGCGATGTATTGAACTAGTTACTAAGAGCTACCGTTAGAGGTCATTTTGGCCAAAATGAGAAATCGAAAGTAAATGTATAATTTTTAACGTAAATATAATTATAAAAAGTTAAAACAAATTATTTTAAGTAATTAAAAGTGCATGAAACATTGTAATAATAACAGTTTATATAACACAAAATAAAATTCTTAGATTTTCAGGGGGGAAAAGAACATTGGATTCTTATTGAGCAATTATTATTTATTGTAGTTTTCAGCACATGGTTTGCAACAAGTGTATAATACATTGTTATTGCGACATTTTTCATACAGAGATTTAATAGATGAAGAACACTCTTCTCTGATTTTATTTCGGCATCATGAGCATTGACAATGTTTATTATTTGTAGTTTTAGAAGAGCTAGGAAGATATACAAATCGTTTCTTTGACAAATAATGTGACAATTTCCATTTGTTAATAAGATTAAAATGAAGGGTCTTCGAGAAATTTTCTATGAGTTACACACGCTAAGTAGAATATAGGAATTTATAATAGCAATATATAGAACATTGTAAAAAATGTAAATAGGCTCTCATAAGCAGATCGCATTGCGTACAATCGGCTCATTTGATCAGATGCAACTGAGCCATATTTAGTGAATTTGTAAAAATTTACCATTTCTTGCAAACGTTTTTAGGATCATCAGCTACCTGAACACTTCTACTCGTATGCACAATGTTCAAGAGGCAGTAATTTTTTTTTTGTTTATACCGGTAAACAGTTACAATGTTTAGGAAGTTTAATAGATTTTTTGTTAAGAATTGTTTAGAATTTCTACCTTTTCCAATTTGTGGAAGTTCTCATCTATTTAGACGTATTGTAAACCAACAACAAAAGTTCCTTTTGCCAACAAAGCGTCAAAAAATTTCTGAGATGTAAAATCATTGGCTGTTGTGATATTTTTTTCTCCCCCTATATATATATATATATATATATATATATATATATATATATATACATGTAGGATTTTCCAGATAATTATTAAACAATTAATTTTATTTTCCAATTTACAGTAAGACCAGTTCCTCCGATACTTCATAGATGGCACCACGAATCAGAGTCATGTGATAAGCTCATGCAGCGCCACCTATTCCAGAACAAAAACTGAGTGACACTTCGTTCTCGCTCTCTTTCCCCCACTTTTCCGCTTCTCTTCTCCTTCGCATTACCCGCGTCGGAAGTAAACTTCAAACGCCCGAGCGCATTCCAGCGCCCATCGCCAATATGGAATAAGATTAATTAGATTGCCATCTATCCGTCTCGGAAGAACTGTTTACTCCTAATAGAGATAAGTTGTATATAATTCAATGTGTAAATATCTTCATCTCTCCAAATATTAAACGAAGTAAGATAAGTTGAGTCTCATCATTGAATTCCTATGAAATCATAATAGAGTCCGGTAATGGAGACCGGACAACCAGCCCTTTGCGTAAGAGCAAACCATCGTAGATTCGGGATGAACAATCTCATCACCCCACTATCTACATATATATAGATTCGAAAACCGCAAATACTAAGATAGAGCTTTATTTCCTCCAATATTTTTCTTAGTATATGGAATAGATTCCATTATTTTTGTTCGATACGTTTCCTGAGGCATATCTTCAAGACTCAAAAGAACATTTAAACAGGAATTTGCTGCTATTGAATTCTATCTGAGAGTGAATATTGTCTGAAGAGTCAACTACTCAACTCAATTTTTACTATCCATTTCCTTTGGGGAGTCTGAGCTTTGTTCAGAAATTTTGCTTTGAGGAGGAATTTTGAAACCATTCATTCATTATAATCACAACAATTTTATTCATGGATTCTGCAATTTTCATCGTGTTAATGAAAAAAGCTGAGCATTCATCAATACTCCTTCATTGAAAAAATAGCTGTCAGAACGAGCTAATATTCATACTTGGAAGCAATGCTACTGACTCACATTCATCTACAACGGCCCCGAAAACTAGCACATGGGCGAATAAAATAAAAGAAATGAAAAGTCAACGAGAAAAAAAGAGAGTAATTCTACAGCAGATATAGCTCAAATCTCTATGTCGGTGGTCTTTAAGACCACTTCAGTCGTTCTCGGTAGAACATTTATTTGTACATTTGTTATACAATATTGAAACCAATTCTTTAAAGTATTCAAAGACCTCAGAATGTAATAAAAGTCATGAGTTTCAGTGAGCTAACATAAACGTTTTAAGAACAATCACTTTTCAAAGTAACTTTGCAGTCGAAATGATCGCTCCGATAATTCTAGTGTTAAAAGTAGCAACATACTTTCTGAGTTCTAAATCTTTATAGCCTTGTTAGTAGTTGAGAGTTTGCAACATGATTCAGCAGCCGGATACTACTGAAAGCAATTAAGGGGATTATTACCTTTACCAATACTCCTCGAGCGTGTTGTCAGATAAAGCGTTCAATTGGCTTTAATTTGGAATTTTAAAAACATTCTTTTCGATGTAGTTATTAATGCAATTAGCTGCTAGTATAGTTATTAATGCAATTAGCTGTCATGTATTAGGAGGAACTACTTAGTAAACAGGAGTTTTAACAGGAATACATTTGAACTATTAAGCTCTGGGGTTAACTGATTTAGCTGTGGAATCTATCAGGTTAGATGAGAAAAAAGTCATTATCTTTATTTTCAAAGGTTGCCTAAGAGGCCTGTTATATATTTTACCCAAGTTAATTTATTACGTAAAAACTGTTTGTATTAACACTATTATTTTAAAAGAATTGCATTTCAACCCAAATTTAACGAAAAATTCAATTTATCTTTCCTATTGTAATAAGTTATCTTTAATCCGACACGTTTAGGTTGTGGTCCTAAACGTGTCGGATTAAAGATAACTTATTACAATAGGAAAGCTGGATTATCGAGCATCAATACAATTTTAACGAGAATACCCCAAAATATATATATAAATCACCCTAGATAATAATTTTATAAATTAAAGCATGTCTTTAATGTATTTACGCACATTCCTAGTTTGTGTAGATATAAATATCCGAAAAAGTATTTCGTCTTTTTTTGGCTGCTACAAAAATCAATTCAAACATTATTTGATTGGATATTCCTGTATTGATAAAAACGACACAAAAGAAAAAATAAATACATTACAATGATAGCTAAAACAAGTTGGGATGAACTTATTCAGTCACACACTTCAGCTCATTTTGTTAGCTGTTGAAGAAACACATGCCAGACTTCGAGTACATTAAAACAGTACATTGCATGTGCACAGTTGTAATATTGTTCAAACGGGTTATATAAACCTCTAGAAAACATCGAAAACTCTACTGTTATGAAAACTGACAGTTTCGACACTGGGAGAAAATGAGAGTAGCGCTGCATCGCGATGGTGGTCACAGTCAATAGACTTCCGAATCCTCACGAAAAATTCCTATAATGAACATCTATTTCGGTGCCGAAATGTAATGTGTGCCGAACCATCGAATGCCAGATGAAAGATTGCTACGCGTACTTTCTAATCAAAGAAGAGCATTATATTCAAAACCATAAGAATTCAGTTCGCTTCGGCTCTTATTATACTTGCTTCAACCAATTTCAAGAAATAAATATGTACTTGCTGGTAGGAGTAGAATATGCAAGGTGAAATAAAATCATATAAAATGAAGCAACAAAAATGAGTACAACCTCTCTAAGTTTCATTGTAACTGCAATATTCCAAAAATACAATAGAAACTATTATAAGGTTTCTTAACAACCATTGTAAGGTTTCAGAGCCGAAAGTCTTTCCTAACACATGATATTATTTTTTTTTTTTACTTTTTGAAATCTTTGAGCAAATGATTAAATCAATGAATGACCGAGCTATGCATTTGCTTCGGCGTTAGGGGATAAAATTTCAAAAGAAACATTTTAAACCTCTATTGATTCATAGAACATTTGTGGAATATAACAGCGGTGGTTACCTCAGTTTCAACTAAATGTTGACACTGATACACAACAATAAACTATTTTGAAGATCTGATTAAACAGCTTTCAATTAGAAACTAAAAGAAAAAAAATCATAAATATTGTTGCTCAGTATTTGAAATAATGAAAATTTGAATTAGGTTTTGAATAATGCTCCTCCATTGTTTACATTTTGATGCAAACTCTAAGTCCATTTTTAAATCAAGATTTTCTATTTATTTATCATAATGGAACAACATTCTTCTACTCTACAAAACACAAAGAATAATTTAAAATAGCCAGCGTACAGTAACATCGTGTTTATCTCAAATTTTCCTATACTCAGGAAAGTCCCTGTAGCAAGAAAGTCACGTGGTTAGAATACCGCCAGAGTAGTACTGAGGGCGACATCTATCGAAATTTAAATTTACACGCAATGCATTTGTGTGTGTGTGTGTGTGTGTGTGTGTGTGTGTGTGAGTGCCTCTGAGGGTCACTTTCGCTAAGTATTCTACTCAAAAAATAATGTTTACTTTGATGCGCAGTTCCAACACTCAAAGTTTTCCCATAATTTGTAAATCATCCCGTTTGACTGTAAAAAAATTATTATCAATTTTTTGTATTGTTTGAATGTGATAGATAATGAAACGAAGGAAGGAGATTGCCAATTTCTGTCAAAAATCATTCGTAATTTGTTTATTGTATTATTATTTTCATGATAGATATGAATAATAATGAATAACTTAATGGAATTTTCGAGAAATATTCTGTACAATTTTTCTAGTTTTATTTTTCAAAATAATGTTTTTTTTTTTTTTTACATTAGCATAATTGTTAAGAAATTTCTTAAAGCATTTAATTCCATATAAGTAAAATATACAGATTTCACTTCAAATATATAACATGGTGTAGAATATTGCCCCAAAACCAAATTTTTCAGGCCCTTAATTTTTAATTAAAATTTCAAGAATTAAACAAAACTCTAAAAAACTCGTGATTACTGGTACTGCATAGTTTATAAATAATACTATTGACTACTGATAGACAGTGTGAAATTAAAAAAAAATTATACATAGCGCTACGTTATGTATAAATGTGATTAATTGTGGTAAAAATTGTTTTTGGAGGGTAAATTATTTTCAAAAACTGAAAACTAGGGCTTGGATTATTTAAATTATGGAAAAAAACACAAGTGAATAATGTGTAAGAATTATTCAACAATACTATACAAATTAAGGTTTGCTTGTCCTCACTCGGAGAACATATATGTGTTATTTTTATTTAAGAAGGCTTGCTTTTGGGGCCTTCAGTGTTGACAAACTTTGTGTTCCCAGCTGTGGGAAACGTACCAAGATGTGATGAAAGCAAGAAGTTCAGCATGATTTTCAATTAGAGAGTCCTTGCAGTGCTAATGATAGTTTTTGAAAAAAAAATGATCATTGCTGGGAACTGAGCTTTAACTTGGTCACCACATACCTCTGATTTCATTTCACTGAAGGTAGATATATTAAAAATCGTCACTGATTCCATGAGTGTTTTGAAATCTCTAAATTATTCATCACTCCCAGTGATCATCGATATGTTAAAAAATTCATAACTTAAATTAAAAAAAAAAAACATCCAGTTGATGTTTTGTGGGATAATTTCTAGCAGCAATTCGGGTTTCAAGGACAACGAGACAATCGAGATAGTGGAGCTAAATTTGCATCTAGTACGAAACCTCTATCATTCCAAATGGACTCTGCTATGACCATTGCCAAGGATAAAGATATCTGGAAATAGATAAAAATGGAATCATGTAAAACCTGTGATCTTCCATTGGAATTCTTTTTCATGCAGAAGAATTATTAGAATATACGAATCATTATTTTAACATGTCTATATATCAAGTACACGAAACTGACTCCTTGACACCACTTCCTGAACAAAATTTCCCAATAAATAAGCATTGTGTTTGTCCTTTGACTGTGAAACACATCTGGAATGGATACTATTCATATAAATTTGTTTATTTGAAATATTTTAAATCGTATGCACAATCTTTAATTGACTTGGTTGTTGAAAATCCCCATGTTAATTTATTTCAGTTTTGAAATGACTTCTGTTTTATCCCATATATGTATAATTTTACTTAACTTCATTTGATTCTTCCTCCTGAATTTGAATTTAAACTGTTTGATCTTATCATCTTGGCACAATATATCCCACTAGGATTCAGTGCCACTTAATTTCCTCCAATCAACTAATCTTAAAAATCTTGCTTTCAACAATAAGCCTAAAACCATTGTTCAGCTCGAGACCAATATTCGTCAAAAAAATTCTAGAGATATTGCAAACTGTAATGAAATATTTGGTGGAAAAAACTGGTATTTGCGAAATGTATAATGGTGTTAACTTACAGATATTATTTCCATATCTAGTACAAAAAAAATTCCGTATGATGTTTGATATCAAATATATAAATACCATATATAACTTCGTTTAATATCATAAATATACCTCGGCTCATTGAGGATTCGGTTAAAGAATAGAAACAAGAAACAATTTTAAAAAAAAAGATATCAGCTAGGAAGTGTTTTGATGAAGCCATAATAAAAGAAATCCGCGTCAACTGGAATTAAGTCTAGTCATTTATTGAAAAGTATCGTCTTTATAAAATTGTAAACAACAGATCAATAAACGTTCAAAAAAACAATGTGATCTCCCATTTCTAGAGCTTCTTCATAAAAGCAAAAGACAAATTTCTCTGGATTGCTTTCTTGTTCTAAAATCAGCCAGTTATTGTATAAAGTGATTGATTATTAACATCACACTTTGGAATAACACGAGATCTATTAGCGACGGGCCTCGAAATGTTGAACCTCGATCAGGTGATGCGGACGATACCTAAGCTCGAAACTTCCACATAACGCCAAAGGGAGGATTTGTTACTTCTAGATTTAAAGTGCACAAGCTCCATTTGATGCTGGGTCTTTCGTGGCATAAGGACTCGAATCTACGACAAAACCAATCGCGAGCTATGATTACTCGGTCACCGCGGCCACAGAGAAAGACAAAGAGAAGGGGATAGGGAACCAGAATTCCATAATGGTACTATGGAAGAAGATTCTTTTTATGATTAGAACTAATTGTTGCCCTCTTCTTATTTTCAACAGTCAACCATCTGTACCAGGGACTATTCACTAAAAGGCTAAAATGTGCAATACTGTACAGTTATCATGTGTTTATTTATGGATTAGTTCTTAGTAATAAAGAGTTTTCATTTGTATTTCTAAATTTCTGTTTAAATAAATCCTTAAAAACAAGGTGAAAATAAGTTGGTTTTAGGGCTTGAACGAATTTTTTCTAGTTTCATTATTTTAAATGAAAAAAATTGCTTCGGTTCTGAAACCGAGTCTCGGAATGAATTCAGTTCTAGAACTGAGGTTTGCTTATAAATATATTCTAGTACTAAGCATTAAAATTTATTTTCATTAAAGACTGTAAAGTAATGTTTGGTCCACCCTGTTTAACTACGCCACCTTTTCAAGGGGTGAACTGGATCAGAAATATTTAAATCGAGGCGGTACACCATTCTGTCAATCCCCGAGTTCTAATCAAGGCCTTCCTTTTCTTCTTCACCGGGAAAAGGCCATGATTATGATGATGACAAATGGGCGGAAATTTCCCCAAAGTATGGAGGCGGAGGAATGCGGAGATAGTTAGGGACCTATAAATGAAAATCGTTATCGCCTTCTCATCCGGTGCTAAATATTCCTTTGTAAGTTCCATCAAAAGGCGTAGTTCTTTCCGTCACAGATCAATGAGATCCTTAATTGGAGGTGAATAGAGAGATATTTAGAATTTTCTATAGTTTGGTTAGTTGAAATGCGTTCAAATAAAATGAATAATTTGGGAAATTGTGTTGTAAGAATAATGTTATCTGCTTAACATCATAAAAACATGACAATTGTTATAGCATGTGCAAAATCCTTATAACAAACTTTTAAAAAAATTTCTACTGATGGTAAACCTTTTAAAACTAAGTAAGAAGTAATTGATATCAAAAGCAATTTTTTTTTTCACTATTTAATGAAAATATTCTGGAAAATATGGCCCCTCACCTAAATAAACTGAGAAATACCAATAAGAGAGGAGACTTGTAATCAATATTTAAACTAAATTTATTTTTCAAAAATATTTATTAACACAGTTCTCTAGCTTTATATGTAAAGTAAAACAGATATATACCAAATTTCTATTTACAGTAATTTATTTGGGTATTATATTTTTCAATTACTATAAAGAAATCATGCTATTTGCCCTTTAATTTGCTATGTAAAATCACTTTATTTCCCAGATGCTAGTTGTACTATAGAACTGCTATTAACAATTACAGTATGCATAGATGCGTCTGTTCTGGCGAACTTTTAAGAGGTCTATGTTCCACTTCAAAATGTTTGTATGGAATAAAGTTGGCCACAATTTTTCGAAACCACGGCACATAATATTTTCTGTTCATTAGTTATTTCAACTGTTGGTCCCTGGTCTCCACGACCGGAAAAAGTAAATAACACTTGCTGTAAGGGCGCTTTTTTGGATTCCTAGAAGATCCGACTTCCTGTAAGTCAATCAGATCTTACGCTCACGACTTCACTGAGACGAGGGACAACCCCCGTTCAAAATTTCTTCGAAGTACAAGCTCCACCCGAAGCCGATAGAATACTGCCCTGTAGGCCAATCAGATCCCTCACTCTTGGCTACTCCGAAATGAGGCAAAGTTTCCAACAAAGTCTCTGAAATTTTTACTACAAACTACTGCTCCCTTTCGGTCAATCGAATCTGGTTCCCACCTTATGCACCTTACAGATAGTTGCATGTGAAAAGAACTTTTTCATTTAATTTTAGTTACTTGTCATGGTCTGAAATGAGATTTTATTTTTAAAAAGGAATCTATTCCTTGTAAATTTTATTAAAACGAAGAATTTCTTCGAACTAAGGGAACACAATAGTGTTCACGTTCAGAACAAAGTCACTAAAGTACTGGACAAAGCACCCAATTTCGCATACCAATTTCAATAAAAATTATCACTCTTATAATAAATATTAAGAATATTTCATTCATATTTCTAACGCACATTTAACTTTTAATCTTAAAGTAGTAATGCCCTAAATTTAAAGTATTTCAGCTATCTGTTATTGTTTTAAAACTATTTCTGAGCAATTGTAGATTCCATATTTCAGTTTCACTATAGATTCCAGTCAGAATGAAGATAAATGCCCCTGAGGTTAAGTAACCCAAGATGAATTATCGCAACATCCCGAAACTACTAGTAAGGTCAAATCTTGAACCTGATCTCAAAGTTCATGAGAAGCAGAAACATTACCCGACCTTTTCGCTGAGATTATTAGCTAATAATTGGATCCTATTCAAGTATGTAGATTTCTAACTATAGAATCCGAATCAGGTAGTCACGTTCTAATTACCTTCTTACAGTTGCTCTATCCACTATAGAATTCCTATGACTTCCCTTCATTTCCTTTCCCTCTCCTATTCACTACACTTCTTTTATAATAAGGCTAATTTACGTATATTACAGTTCTTTCGCAAAGACGAGATTCTCATGTCAACATCGTAGTAAAGCCGCCCCGGGGGTTAGTTAAAGAGAAATGATTAATAGTACAATATAAAATATGTAATACAGGGTAAAGAAGTTAGAATGCAATATTAATGTTAGAGAATTTTTCGATATGAAAAAAAACTGAATTTGTACCCTGTTCATTATCGTTGGGTGAAGACAGCCTTCAGAAGCCTTTCATGAAATAAAAAATCAAGCCTTTAATATACTATAAACAAAACATACAATGCGAACTTATATTCAAGAGTGATGAAGAACTAAAAAATTAAATTAAAGTAGACGTACTGTCGGGATTTGATAGTAAATATAAGTTCCTGCATACTTGTTTCTTAAAGCTACATATTAGCTCAAATGTGGGAAATATCCTTATAAGACATACTTCCCACACATATAAAGGAACTTGAAGAAAGTTCATAAAAATTATTACATTTTTTGCACATTGGAAATGAATTAAAAGTACTATCATATCTCACACATCATACATCGTATTTTAATTGATTGCCCCGTGTTTCATCATCTACATCGCTAAATTCTTTTTTTATCTGTATATCTGTTTTAATTACATCTCACTTGATGAGAGAAAAGCGCAATCGAATATTGTTCGTGTTTTTACTCAAAATTAGCTTTTTATATCATATTTTATTTTTTTTATTTTTAACGTTTTACTCTATCTTTTTATCTAACATTCTTTATATGAGTTTAAAACTGTTCAAATTTTAGCAATCATTTGGTGCAGCTTAGCCTTATTTGGTTTCTGCACCATATGCCCTTGCTGTCACTCACTCACTCATGTATCGGAAGTATGTGGTTGATCAGCTATCGGTTCAGGTGTCACTAGTACGGTCTGTTCACAAACCGAATTTCTATCTACTAATTATTTATTGTTCGTTAATTTCTAATTAACGTTCATTTTAATAGCAACACGAGGGCTCTACAAGGAAGTGACAAGGTTTACACTTGAGATGTAATTCCCTCTCTTCTAAATTTCCTACCTCACCAAAGTGAAGATTTAGGATCCCGACAAATTTAAGGTGAATCAACCCCACTACACGATAGACCTCAAACGGAATCATGACTCGACAACGTAGCATGACTGAAACAACACTACCTTAAAGCTGGAAATCATTACCAGTCAAATAATATTTATTATAGTTTTCAGTAATATGGTTTGAAGAATTTTTTATTATCCTTATTTTGATCTTAATTTTGATACAGGATAATAGAGACAATATCAGAGACCCAGCGTCGTGAATGGAGGACCATTTTTTCGAATCTTGATTCAGAATAATATTGGCATGTAGAATAATGGGATTGATGTGCGTTAAACTCAGAATATTCGAAAAAAGGAATGTAGTAGATATTTGGAAAATGTAGCGGTGAGACAATATCACTTCACTACATAAGTTCTGGGCTATCTAGATTCATGCAGAATAATTCCGAGTTAAATATCAGATCTCAGACGATCCTTTAACGCCATCTCTCACCAGTGTAATGTACAATTCAAAGCCGATACTTTCTTTTATCGCTAATCACCCAATACCTCCGATCTCCCTACATGATCATTTCCTGTTCACTGTATACTCGTATTGCAATACTGATTTACATAAATCATGGTTCCTTAAGAAGGAGAGATTCTCAAATCAAAAAACGCAATAAAGATTAATTGAAGGGGGAAACGCGTAAAAACACGTTACAACGGTGTTTACATGTTCTTCTCAAAACTTGATTATGTTTTTAAATCACAAGGTCCATATCCAATAGCCAGTTGCATAGCTTTAATAATGCAATGATTACATAAAATTAAGCTTTTAAGATTCTATTTTGAGAGTCTGTTATTTTATAAAAGAATCTCAAAATCTTTTTACAATAAACCTGAATGTACAGCATCTATCGTTTCATAGAGTAAAGGCCAATACAAAGGACATTTAATGAAGAAACTGTCATTTTTTTTTTCCTATCTCAATTACAATTAAAAACATACTGGTAGTTGTTTATGCTGAAGTTAATGTTTTTTTTTATTTATGACATTATTATAAAAAATTAAATATATAAGTATTAATTAATTAGAAAAAAATTCTTTATAAAGAAGTTTGTTTAAAAATTTCAGAATACAGTAATCCTTATGGGGGGAGTTACGACTCCCATATTCTCCCCTGTCGCCATGCTACTGAGAGACATGATTGAAAAGTAATGCCTCCATGGCTAGAGCTTCTTTGTTCGTTACCCGATTTTCAAAATTCTTGTTGGAAACTGAAAGTTACGTATGTTGGAGATGTAATATATGATTCTTTTTTGAGATAATTCCTATATCTTTCCACACACTTTTTCTAACGCTTGACTACTCAAGCAAACCTTTCGGAGAAGAGTTCTGGTCGTTGTTGTCAGGTTTTGATGACAGCTTCCACCTCGTCGTCGGGATGAAAGGGATGTACTTCAAAGTGAACTTTCATTTTGGGGACAGAAGAAAGTCGTTAGGTAGGGCACTATGACATCTCGTTGCTTCACCCTCATCTCCATAAGGGTCACTATCTTCTTCAGCACACCAACGATATCTGGGAACAACAATTGCGTATGCATTACATAAGGAATAGTTGTAGTTTTAAGGACCAACTAGAATTTAGAAAATGGGCTAACAACAAATAAAAAAGTTTTGACCATAGAGACTTACTTTTCAATCAAGCTTCATAACTTTATTTTATTCAAAGCGAACTTCTCTAACTTAAAAAATCATTTCTAGACTGTCAGAAATAAATTTTTTGATTTCACGTTCCAAATAATTCGATTGCACCTCCATTGATTCAAAATATTTCGCTAGCATTATTATGTCAAATTAATTAAGAAGACGTGTTTCAGAGAATATTCAGATTTCAAATAATGCATTGATACGCTGAAAGTATATAGAGATGATATGATTTATATCATATAAATAAAAAAGCTTAATAAATACAGTTTTAAAAGTGTAAAATCTATGCTCATTGTTGATGCAGAACACGTGAAACGAATTTCACTGCAAATGCCTTATTCCGACGGGGAAAATGCATTGTGATGTTGCGAGAGCTTAAAGGTGTGGTGTTGCAGACGGAAAAACGTACCTCTCGTAATATTTTACTTAACATAGAATGATTAAATACAGAGCAACTCTCTGTTCCTTAAATATAAGAATTACGCATTATAAAACTATCAGGATAAACTAGTTACTTCTAATTGGTAACTAATGAGGCGTGTTTGAAATAAAGAGAAACGCGATGTCTTAGAATAATAAGTATTTATATTACAATTGCAGAGAGATAATAAAATTATCACTATAATACGAAGGTAGAATAAACATAAACGATATCTTCTTTTAACAGCAGCAGATGATTTTATGTTAATTTATACTTTGTCATGCCAACCATGAAAAGTTATTTAAATTTTAAAGAATCGTTTGGTATTGTTTTTCTTCTTTTTATATTCGTTTATTTAATCCTTAATTTCCTGAAACAAATCAGCTCAGTATGGAATGGCACACAAAAAGTGAATTTGCTCCGCTAAAAGCAACAATTCATTTATCGGCTGAAGGCTTTCGCTACTGTTTCTTCAGAACTCAAAGGTTATTGTATACGTCGACTTTCTTCATGAGAGACATACAACGACACAGTAGGGTACTGCATTCCGTGTATGTCTGTCATGAAGAAAGTTTGATGAAGGTTGAAGCCTCATTCAGTTTCGAAAGATGTTTTATGGCAATTTACAGTGTTCTACTCCAGGACTATGAAAGACCCCACAAAGCTGCTGTTACGCAAAAAAGTTTTAAAGAAACTTTCCATGACAACACTCAAACATCGTTCCTAAAGTAGCGACTTCGCTCCGTCATTTGTTTGGAACGTCAAAGAAGCGTTAGAAAGATAACGAATTTCCCCGAACGAAGAAGCAGAAGAATTTGTGCAGATTCGGCTCCGTAAATATCTGATTTTATTTTATCCAACAGTAATAAAAAAAAATATTTCAATACGTTGGGGAAAAAGGATGGATCCTTAAGGAGGAAGTGTCAAAAAATAAGTTAGTAAACTTTTGGTGAGTAACTTTTCAGAAAAATCTTTTCAAAAAGCTTCCTTTATATTTAATCTACCCTTTGTACGAGAGTAATTCAATAAGTATTTGTTTTTTGATGTCAAATGGTGTTGCTAAATCAAGTAACAATCAATAAGTTGTTACTATTGTGTGCTACCATCTATTAAACTGAGCCAAAACAAATTTGATGTTGATTCATAATTTAGTTTTAATTTAATATTCATTTGTTGCCGCAATGAGTTATCGTTCTCACTTAGCTTCTTATTGTCATTGTCGATTAAACCTAGACTCAATATTATACATAGAAAAGCAAGCAATAATCAAAATAATGGGTTACTTTCGGTGAATCTGCTCCAAAGAAAACGAAGACGGTTTCATCGACAGGAAAAGTCACGGAACACGTTTCTCGTTCATGTATCATATTTACAGATCTCTTAGAAAAAGACAAAAAAATAATTACTGGAGAATATTACATTGACTTAAGTGATTTCTATTTCCTATTCCTATTACCCCATTTCCCATTTCTAATATATGTAGTTTTTGAACCATCCTATGACATATGGTATACAACTTGAAAATAAAAAAAAAAAATAACCACCATTAATGTGATTCTACCCTATTTCTAAGTATTTGAATTGACAAATATGATAATTGAAACTGTGAAAGTGAAAGACCACGAAGATTTTAGACTAAAAAGTGAAAAACACAAAGCCCGAAATAATTTCCATTTTGCATCTAGTATCATGGCAATTAATATCCGGTCTTTTAAAAAATTTCTTTTACCCCTTTCCCAAAAAAAAAAAAAAAAAAAAAAAAAATAGAACACTCTTAACAACTTTCGTAATATAACAGGTCAATTGAAAAGTCCCCGTCTACCATAGTAAAACACATTTTTTTGGCAAAATTAGTTTTTTTTATTCAACATAATTCCCTTCAAGGGTGATACACTGATTATAGCGACCCTCCACCTTTTCGATAACATTTTTGTAGTATGATTTGTCCTTCGCTTCAAAACAGGCCTCAGTTTCGGCGATCACCTCTTCATTCGACGAAAATTTCTTCCCAGCGAGCATTCTTTTGAGATCTGGAGAACAGGAAATAGTCACTGGGGGGCCAGATCTGGAGAATACGGTGGATGAGGAAGCAATTCGAAGCCCAATTCATGGATTTTTGCCATCGTTTTCACTGACTTGTGACACGGTGCATTGTCTTGGTGAAGCAGCACTTTCTTTTTCTTCAAATGCGGCCGGTTTTCGGCGATTTGTCCTTCAAACGGTCCAATAACGCTAAGTAATAGTCGCTGTTGAAGGTCCTTCCTTTTTCAAGCTAGTCAATGAAAATTATTTCATACGCATCCCAAAATACAGACGCCATAACCTTGCCAGCCGATTGTTGCGTTTTCCCACTCTTTGGAGCGGGTTCATCGCAAGCAGTCCACTCGGATGACTGTCGATTGGACTTCGGAGTGAAATGATGGAGCCATGTTTCATCCATCGTCACATATCGACGCAAAAACTCGGGTTTATTACGCTTGATCATCTTCAAACACTGCTCCGAATCATCAACTCGTCGTTGTTTTTGGTCAAAAGTGAGCTCGCGCGGCCCCCACTTTGCACAGAGCTTTCTCATACCCAAATATTCGTGAATGATATGATGTACACGTTCAGTTGATATCTATAGAGTGTCTGCTGTTTCATTCAATTTCAATTGACGGTCATTCAAAATCATTTTGAGGATTTTTTTAATGTTTTCGTCGGTAACAACCTCTTTTGGGCGTCCACCGTCTTCGGTGCTCATTTCACCACGTCTAAACTTAGCATACCAATCCTTGATGGTTGATTTTCCTGGAGCAGTTTCCGGAAACTCGGCATCAAACCAAGTTTTTGCTTCAACTGTATTTTTCCCCTTCAAAAAGCAATATTTTATCATCACGCAAAATTCCTTTTTATCCATTTTTTTCACAATAACAAAAGTTGCTTCACTCAAAATGCTATACTTCACAAACTAATGATCCGACAGCTGTCAAATTTATACACGCATCTTTTGAGGGTTAGGGCTAACTAAAAGACATATGGATTTAATTCTAGTAGCGCCATTTATGTGTCAGGCCGGGGACTGTTCAATTGACCTGTTACATAGTATCTGGATTAAATAATGGTCAATGTTAATGTCTCAAATGGAACTAAAGAACGGGTTGGGTCGAGTCCTGATTCGACTAAAGATTTACCATGTAGTAGGGAACAGTCAACTTTCCCTGAACACATTTTCTATGAAGGAACAGTAACAAGTCAAATTAAATTTGAAGAACCGTTTTACGTTATAAACGCACGTTAAATCAGTTGAGGCTTCAAATCTTCCCGTCGGCATAACGTGGAAGTTTGGAAGGGAGGGGGTAACTCCTGTGTTGTTCTTGTCACTTGACCGAGGATAAAAATTACGAGATCCGTCACCACCAACATTCTTGTTGCTTTTAAGTGTGATATCAATCAAACAATCAATCAGTCTAAATTATGGTTTCATATGTAATAGAATAATTACATAACATATAAAAAGCAGTTAATTTCTTTAAAAAGGAATTGTCTTGGTATTGATGTTATTTTTTTTCACATATCTGATTTGTCATGGAAGGAGGCTAAATTTCAATTTCGTAAAATTATTCTTCAAAGATTTCAAATTACTGAAGCTTAAAAATTGGACTGCCTAATGTTAAATGAGCTTCTTCAATATTTAATGATGTGAAGTATTCTACTCAAATTTCAAAAGTTTTTACATCAAACACTAGATACTTCTTCTTTACTCTAAAAGCAGGAAAGTAATATTATTATGAAATAACTATATATATTATTAAATACAGTTACGAAAAAAAGTAAACATATATGACTAAATTTTTACATAATTGGATTCATCTCGTGATGAATCCAATATATATATATATATATATATATATATATATATATATATATATATATATATATTATGTGTGCGTGCGTGCGTGTGCGTATGTGCGTGCGTATGTGTGAATGTGATTCCTGAAGAGATAGTGTTACTTGCTTCTAAATAGCCTGAAAACAATAATAATAAAAAAATTTAGATGAGTAATAAAAATAAAGAAAGGAAAGTAATATTCTTTACCACTATATTCAAAATTATTACAGTTCCATAATTCTTAACTACTACAGGGTGAATACAAATTTTCATTGAGTAAACTGTATATCCTTTCTAAACAGAACACCCAACAATTTTCTATGTTAATACATATTCTATTCACAAAAATTAAATCATGTGTTTTCAGCAGAAATCATTAGAATATTACAAAATGTAATCATATTATGATATTAATTCTGGAATAGTTTTCTATCTGAGAAAAACTTCCTAGTTTTCCAGGAATGTCTTTCTAGAATCTTTTTCTCCAACGTTAGAAACAGATAACCATAAACAGTTCAGTGTCCTTACGGAGAAACAGTTCTAATGTTTGAATTTCCACCAGAGCGTACACCATATTATTTTATAGCCACTCACACCTAACGACTGTTAAATTCTAGGCAGACGACCGGAATTAAAATCTCGAAGCGAACGTCTTGGGTTTGTTATCGTTTGGAATGTAAAACCTGCGGGGGTGTCGGATGGATCCGATATCCCAAACAGAATTATTATCCCCCGTTCCATAATTAGGGTGGCAACAAAGCTGCTGACGTCACCCCAGCTGTCATCCATCAAATCCGGGCTTTCTCCGAATAGCGGAAAAACAAAACACTTCCTCCCTCCCTTCCCTTGAGCTGGGCGATAAGACTCCTCCTCTAGAATAATCTTCAACTCTGACCTTCGCACTTTTCTCTCGTGCTCCTTCTCAAAAGATTATTAATAATCCCTCGGCCGGGGTAGATCAACACTTGTATTTTTCATTCACTTTCTCTGAAGGAACAGTAAAAAGTCAAATTAAATTTAAAGAGACGTTTTATGTTATAAACAGGAGGCTCTGTTTTCTGGCTTATGCAGTATAATTACCCGAAACGAGGCATTGAAAATATTTTAAATGGATTTTTCTTTCATTGTAAAGTTTTCAAAATAATAACACAGACAAAAAAAAAAGAGACCGGTTACCATATAAAATAAAATTATGATTGTGAAATCTGGGTACTCATAACTTTTGAGTGCTAAGAATATAATTATTTTTTTTAGTTATGAAGAAATAAGTTCTTTCGATATGCTTTCCGTTTCATGCTTTTATTCATTTGTGTTCTGTTTAGTAGAATTATGTGCCGAGGTAGCGTAGTGATCACGGTTGCAGACTCGCGGGTAGCGGTTTTCGTCGAGCCGCGAGTTCGAACTTTGATGCTACTGAGGTCCCCCTGTGTAGCCGGGCTACTGCATGTAAAATCTGTTCCGGTTCAAGGTCTTTCCGTTGGAGAGGTGGGGAAGTTAGTTGATGGGGGTATTATCTCAGGCTTCTTCGTCGTCACTTGACAGAGGCTCAAAATTTCGAGGTCCGTCGACAATAGCCTTCATTTTGTTTCTAGTGCGATATTGATAAAATCAAACAAGACCTTAGTAGAATTATAGAAATATATATCCAACGATTTCAGAAATACATTTCTGGGAATTCATTATCATTAACCCATTCACTACCAGCGTATCGCATTTGATACGCTCGCTGTGGTTCTCCTATGCACAGCGTATCACAATAGATACGCTCCGGAATACCTTCTGCAGACCAGCGTATCAATAGTGATACGCTTAAAGAGAACGTTTTATTTGATTTTTTTAATATTACTAGATGGTGTTACGTTACCGCGAAATCTAAATAGAAAGGTTATTTGGATTGTTGTTATTTGGATTGTTTGGATTGTTGAATTGTTATTTGGATAACCATTGAACTTGGTTATATGGGCTTGGATTTCACTTCGGTGTATCAGGAGGAAGGATGGAGGGGGTTATTGTTAAAAGCACATATTGCGGATATTGCGGCGCGGTTCTTTAAACGTAATGACATGATTTAAAGCGTGCACTTGCTTTCAGTTTACTTTTTTCATTCTTGCTTGCTTCTTAGAAGTTCGAAGGATAATTTATGGCCTTTTATGGGGGTTAAGGCTTTAGGTAGCAGATGCTCTCAGCTGTTCATTTCATTCAGTAGGTTTTTATTTGTAGCGACAGTCATGACGAAAAGAAAGTATTTATCTGATACTGATATTTGCTAAATAATGAATATATCTGACAGTAATGTTAGCGAAAATAATCCAAATCTGTACATAGACATTAAAGTAAAAAAGGGGGAAAAAAGGACGAAGATGTGCCCTTTGCTCAAAATCTTGCGTGAAGCGTCAGAATATGTGTGTAAGACATATGACGTTGGAGTATGCATTGATTTTTTTTTATAAATATACCATACAGCAAAATAAGATTTATCTTTTATATCTATATATTCTATGTAATGGTACATCATTACACCATGAAATTTATGTAACATATGTAAATATATTTTGTATTTTCTTAAAAGTATGATTTTTTATGTAATTTTATGTATAAAATGTTCAATTTTCGATTAAATCCTTTTTTCTTTTGTATATATTAATTTTAATGCATTTTAAATGAGATGTGTAAATACCAAAATATTTTATTGAATAACCGATTTTAGAGGAACTTTTTTCACGAATTAGGCTTAGTATCTAAAATCGTCTGGGCACAGAGTGACACTCCGCGGTAAGAAGCCGAGGGCCTAGAGACACTTATTTTTTCTCCCTCCGGTAGCGAAGGGGTTAAACGCTGAGTTTCTAAACATATTTGAAGGTTACTGAAAAGGTCATAAACCTGTCAGTTATTAGTATCAGCCCTTGGCTGATAGTGAGAGGGTCGAGAAATGGGAGATGAATTGTACACTTATTTTCCTACATGTTAAATATGTACTGCAATGAATTTATTTTTAGTAAGCGAAGCATATTTTTCTACGCTATACTATTATATATAAAAAATAAATGAGCAATAAAATAATATACTGAGCAATACGACCTATCAAATAGTCCATAACAAATTCAACGAAAGCGGCAACCTGTTGGAAACGATTTGAAACATCCTTCATAGACAGTTGTAACAGGTTTTCAAACACATTTTCCTTTAGCTAACCTTTGGTACTACTTTATTACGATATTTAATATGATAATTTTGTCTTTAGGAAGAATTGTGACTAAAGTAAATGAGTTTTACAATTTGAGAAAAGGTGTAACGAATAGGAATGAGGTGACAAGATTTAGAGGGACTAATAAAAATACTAAATTGGTTCGAGTGATATACTGAAAGTGTATACCTGACACTGATATATACCTAAGACAGATTATGTCATTAGTCTATTTGAATCTTATCCAGATATTTCTAGTCGGTTGCTTAGCGTTACCCAGTAGTATTAGTAAAATTCTGTATCGTAATATTTATTTAAGGACGTAAACAGCTAACCGCTCTCCATTATTAATTTATTAAGATATCGTTTATTCAAAGCTTGAATAAAGTAGTTAAACATTTTGGCTGATTATTTTTGCTTAAATGTGTCTTTTAATCATAAAGATGACAATTTCGTGACACATTATTCCGTTCGAAATTTCTTGATCTCTTTAAGATAATTGCTCATATCAAAACTTTCTTCATATGTAAGTTTTAAATTTAATCATATATCAGCGTTACCATATAAAAATAAAAATCAACATCTCATCAATTTATTCCAAAGCTGTAATTTTCCCATATTAAGTATGTTCACAAGCGTTAAATCGCTTTTATGTTATAAATTAGTTAATTTCTTTGGCGGGGGAGAAAATTCATCTTCTAATAATCTAATAATCTTTTTTGCTTACATCTATCTTTTAAGACACTTATTCTGTATAAAATCAACGTTTTAAGAATCGTGAAAAATAAATTTACTAAAAATGCAATAATTTTTGGAGAGAACGCTATTAGATGTTGTGGTAAAAGTAAATATTATTACGAACAAGAAATTATGCTTCCCTGCAGTGGTTCTATTGTGAAGGAAAACAATCATTTATGGACCAGTCATCAGTCAGCCAAAGGAAGTTTACACAATGATATCTTTACCTTTATTACGATATTTAATATGATAATTTAAATATCGTAAAAATTTAAGTATCCATAATTTAAATATCCAAAATGGTTACCTTGGCAACCATTTTGGCAACTTGGTGACAGACTTGATGATTCTGGAGACAAATGGAAAGTACCCGAATATGCTGGAACCTAGGCGAAATATTGATTCGGAAGAAGGTTAGACTTTTCATGAATTTCCTGTGTCATGTCACGCCTGGCCGGGACAGGTATAGATACGCCGAAAAACTGATAGAAAGAAATCAGCTTGTTTTCTTTGGAGACCGATTGGGGAATCGATTGAGCGGATCTGTCGAGGATAGCGTGGCCGAGTGAATCTGCTGGAAATTCGGTCTATCGAAACAAGTATAGCGGAACGAAACAAGTCTATCTTTGAAGTCTCTGTTGCGCAGATCGATCAAGAAATCGACTGAAAGCTGTCAGCACTTGGAAATGGAGCGTACCGGGTGAATTTGCGGAGCAGCAGCGTGCATCTGCTGAGAGTTGTCGGAGCCTGTGCCCTGGGAGTGCCGAGTGTTATTGCGGAGGTTATTCGTAGTAAGAACTATAGTAAGTTGGTGAGTTGAACGTTGCTGTTGTAACTGGGAACTGTCCTTAAAAGTATGCTTTGTTTCTGTATTTGTGTTACTTAATTGAGCAAGTTCTGTGTATCTATTTTTACTGTTATTGTCCAAGCTGTGCTACCTGTATGTTATCTTGAAGATTTGTGAATAAAGAGGTATTTGACGTTATCCTCCGAGTTGGACTTGATTTCCACTCCCATACCCATAACAATTTCGCAACAATATACTGTTACAATCGCCTTTAGTACGATTTAAGAGAAAATTACTTGGTAGGTTACTTGTATAATGGTTATACCCAAATCAAGGTATCAAATCATTTCATTTTTAAAAGTGTTAAAAAACAGAGGCTTTTATAAAGCAAAACTATCCTCTTTTAATTAAAATAATGAAAAAATATAGGCAATAAAATAAAATAAGCGATGCATCGACAAAACATTCTGTTGATTATTTTAGATAGTAAAATGGCTTACCAATTATCTCTTAAGAATTTCTTATTAATTTCTTTCAAAACTTCGGTAAGCTCCCATGTTCGTATATAAGTATCAAAACTTTTGAATTTTTATTTACAAAGTTTCCAAATTAAACTTTTTTTACAATTATAGCTCATGGAATATTGTTAAATGCTAGCAAAACCTCCCCGTGCATTGCTAATGATAATATTAGATTTTGATTAATTCATTGATTGCTTATTAACGTCACACTTTGAAGCAACAGGAAGGCTATTAGCGAGGGACCTCGTAATTTTGATCCCTAGTCAAGTGACGAAGATGACACCTGAGTAGGAACCTCGCTCTAAAAAATTCTTTCCCTCGCCGACGTATGAACTGGAAGCCTCGACAGATTTGACATATATCAGCCCCGCTACGTGGCGGATCTTTAATGGAATTGGGACGACTTGAAACCATGTTTTTAACGTAAACAATGTTGACCACGAGGTTGCTACCGTTTCCACTCTAATATTGAAGACACTCGATAGTCCTGAAAAAGTTCATCAAATAATCCAAAACAACTAAGCCATTCAATTAAATGATAACAAAAATTCCATACCTATTGTTATTGATAGTACTGGAAAAGTTCAACAGACCGTTCTGCAAACAGATACATTTCTAATTAGTCTATGAATATTCTAATGTTACTATTCATTTTCTAAATATAAATAATACTTTAGATTTAATGCTCAGTTTTCGGAATATCTCCAAATGGAAAAGTTCCCGTTTTCTTAATGCTTCTTGGAAAAATCAGTAAACTTTGTGATTGTGCCAATAGTGTCCATTCGCCGTTTTCTCTTTTGTACTCGAATTTTCGATGATTATGGTGTTGTAAACATTTTTCTTATGCGTGCAAACTGGGTCGCGTGATAATACAATTCAATGCTTTTAAAAGGCTTTGCAATCGAATTGTTCCTTCAATAGAATTCCATTATATTTACGCAAAAGTTGTGATACAAAACACACTTAATCTTCATAGATTGTTATTAGTAGACTTAATTGTATGACGTAGGAAACTCAACTAAAAGATGAGTATTTACTTACGGTATTCTATAATATAACACTTACTTACACTTCTTGTATATTCGAAAACTTTTGGCAGTTGTTCATAAAATAAATCTGAAATCTCTCTCATCCCCACAAAAAAACAATTAATTATATAACTTTCAGCTCTGTAACAATTTCTTCATAATTTAAATAATGATTTTAATAATGACATTCAAGTGGATTCAAATGGGAGTTTAAAAACAACTTATGTATTAATTTAAAGGCATTGAAAGAAAACAAAGCGTTTTGACATAGAATATGTTTTATATATAAGTCACACAAAAATATTTTTAAAAACATCGCAAGAAACATTCATTATACATTTTATATCGCTTCATTTTATAACAACTTTTCCACTAAATTGTAATAGAAACTATTTGTAACATGAGAGTATTAATTGAATAACCCTTACTTTACTTTAATAAATTCAGTAACATAATTATAGTTTCTGGACTCACAAGCAAAGATATTTGTCCTCTTTGTGACCATGCATGATCATGACTGGAGAACTCTTCAGGGAATGCTCTGCCGTCCTCAATGTTTTTAACTCTTTTAACTCATCACCTTTTCGTGTTACTGACAACGTTTTTGCTGACTGTTTGTATCGTTCTTCAATGTATTGGTTGCTCGTCGACTTGACTGAAAGGTCGGAGATGGGCATAGGATAAAAAAATAATAATAAATGCTAGTTTATATATCCAATACATTTCATTTGCGAAATATCTGTTTGCTTTTATGAATAATTGCTAATGATCATTATTAAATTTTATTTAAATATGTTCGTTAAAAACAGAACTGTTCATTCAGAAAGTTCTATTTCTGCACCATTCTAAATCGCCACTAAGACAAACGTAAAACTTTTTCCGAACCTGTTCTATGTTACTCACATGTATTGATTACATAATTTAGAAAATGACTTATTCATTTACAGTTAAGTTATTACTATTTTCGGTAGTTTCCTCTTTTTTTTTTTTTTTTTTTTTTAAAAAAATTATAACAAATTTTCGTTTTCTCGGTGTTTTTTTTTTTTTGTTTTGTTTCAAAATTCTATTTAACAATCTTCGTTTTCTCAAGTATAAGTTATACATGAAATGATTCTATTATACAACTGAATCATAAATAAAACAGAAATTGGCGAATTCTTACGTTAAAGCCTGTAAGGATTTCAAATACTAAAAATCAAAGTTTACGATAAGATTCATAATATAAACTTAGGAGAATATATAATGTTTACATAATATAATTTTGAAATATTATTTACCAAATATATATATGGTATTCATAGTACAAACGTATTTTATGAGATGACTTCTTAGCCCTAATGTCTTTCAGTAAGACACAACTGCTACCAAGTTAAAAATTCAGATTATCACTTTAATATTTTATCTGAGTTGTGTGTAATCTTTTTAAGGTCGATATATCTGATGCAGAATTATGAACCAGACACATACACATTAGGAATTTCACTACTAAAAGCTTCTTTAAAAATCTTCTCGAGATATTTAAGTTCCAGATTACAAGTTAATAAATATAAGTAGAAAATTATTTTAAACTTTTCGGATCATCTTTAAACAAAAGTTTGTTTTAAAATGCTTTTTATTATATTTATTGAATTTGTTTAATCTGTGGATTTTAGACTAAAAAAAGCAATTACGTGAATTATACGTGTGTGCAACATATCAACTCAATTGGAAGAAGTTAGTGACGGAATACTCAAGCAGACCACGCTCTGTCCCTGCTTGAGAATACTCTAGTATTGTATTGTCATCGGAATTATACGTGTATGCAAAATTTCAACTTGATCGGATGATAAAAAGTGGTTTGAAATTCGGAAATAAATTTTCTATGGATATATACAGAATATAAATATTTTTTACACATATATGAACACAGAGAATTAAGTAAAAGCTTGCAAAAATTCAAAAAGTTCTGCTTATACTTTATTATCTCTAATTTAGAACGTGAAAAAAATTACATCTTATTGAATGTAAATCCATCACAAACAAACTACTAACTGGTATCTAAATTATAAGCAGAAATATTTTTTAAGACTTTCGAACAATCTTCGTTCGAATTTAATCCAATATTCGAATTTTCATAATTATTACATAAACAAATCTATTTTTAAAAGCATCAAGAAAGAATTGTTTGTCGTCCAGAAACCTTCAGCTATGAAGTTGTCAAAAAGAAATATCTGATTAATAGTAATAAAACAAAAACCTTAAAATTTTTCCCGCTGAAAATTTCCCAGCACTTTGCTTCCGAGGAAACTTAATCACGCACTCTCTCGTATTTTCGAACGAAGTCCTTGCACTCTAAGCCGATGTTAAACTTAATTCAACGACGAAAGTGGGATTTAAAAGTTTTTACTCTGTGTAAGAAAAGAATTAAGGACGCAATAAAGCTAAAAATTCAATTTTCTGCGTCTGGTGCAAGAATTTTGGAGTGTTCCGACGATTAATGGTATTTATAATTCGGCTTAGTTTCTTGCCTTTGCTCTGTTTGCTTTTTTGTACCACGCGACTCATTTCCGACTGGGATTTCTCTTCTTTTGCATTTTTTTCTTTTTTCTCCTTCTTTTCTTTAATCCTTTTTTGTTCTTATTTCAAGACGTTTATTCTTCTATTATTAATTCGTATTTACTTAGAAGGTTCGTAATTATATAAGGTTGAAAGTTCTCTCCGGTTTTTTTTTTTCTTAGGATTTTTTGTTTGCAGATAATGCAGTTAGATCTGTAAAAGTACAGACGACAAAACATAAAAAAATAACTGCAAATTTAGGAAAATAATTCAGGATTTTTCAAGGTCATTGTTCAATGAACTTTGCTCAAAATGTATTATTGTATAGTGAAAAAGTAATTTAACAAGTAGAAATTTTTAATTACAAAATTATTCTAAAACAGTCCATATAATACTCTCTCTCTCTCTCTCTCTCTCTCATACACACACACATATATATATACATTTATGTGTAATTAATTTGATTAGATATATATTTTTAAATTATGTTAGATCATATTAATTACAAATTATAACCACTGAAAACAAATATAAAATGAAATTATTAGAAATAAAAAACTAAAGAACTTATTGAAACATTCAGTAAAATATCAAAATAAACAAAACAAATCAAACTTAAAAAATATTATCATAACTTAAAACATACAGAATATTCTAATGTAAAAAAGCCATAATTTTACTTAAATATAATGTACAAGAATTCAAAAACACCCATCAAACATGATAATTTTTATTCAAACCATTAATTCTAATTACAGCCAAATTAAATAAACACAGCTTCCCAAAACAACAGAGCAAATATCAAGAAAAAGAAGGAAGGGAAAAAATGGAGAAAATATAATTTAAATATGTCCTGAACTTTGTATTGAGAAAAGTATGTTCAAACTAATTTCATGGATCAAGTCATCACAATTTCAGTAATACATTATCAATAATGATGTAGAGTAAGAGTAATCAAAATTCCCAAAACCGTACAGCAATTCAGCAATACAAAAAAAAAAAAAAAAAAAAAAATTAAACAAATTCAATACAACCATAGAAAATCAAAGCAAACATTAAAAAAAATCTGAACTTGTTTATTCACATTTAAATTCTTAATTCCAATAAGAATATTTGACTTCTACAACTCCATTTTAATATGGTTATTATATTATTATGTTTTAACGACTAAACAATATTGATTGATTGAATGAATTTACGAAACTTAAGAAATATACTGAAAAAATACTACACCAAAATTTAAATATTACTTTAAAAACCCCTACCAAGAAATCAAATTAAAAATTCTGCAGAAAAAAACCTATCAAAAGTTTGAAATCTAACTCATTTAAAAAATTTAGAAATATACAAATATGTAATAATTCTAAAAATATGTACCATGAATCTAAAGGCAAAGTATAACAATAAAATAAAAACTTTTTAAAAAAATTAACAAAACCTAAATTATATTTATAAAATTATTACAAATGAATATGAACTTTAAAAATATACAAAAAAATGCAAAAATAAATAGAAAATATCAATCAAAAAATGTAAAGCGTACGAACGCACACACATACACACGCACGCACACACACGCATATATATGCGAGTGCGTTTGTGGTTTGTGCGTGCGTGCGTGTGTGTGTATGTAATGTGCGAATTTTTTTTTTTTTTTTTCAAAAAATAGAATAATGGAAATTTTTTTATTTAAAGTTGTAACAGGTTTTAGATGGTTAAGCTGAGTTATTCTAGAATTTGTGATCAAAATATCCCCATCAACAAAATGTATTATTAATCAAATGGTTATAAACCCAAAATACAAAGTAAACAGAGTCAAAAGACTAAATCCTGAAAATTAAATTTAAAAAAGAAAAACAGACAATGCATGACAACCAAAAACTAAAGTAACAAAAACAAAAAAGCTTTTTAAAACTCAAAAAATAAAACAAAAAGATTAAAATTTTGTATGTACAACACAACATGTATAAAAACTACAAACACGAAGTACTAAGAAAATGAACACAAATTTGGAATTTACATTTCAGATGCAATTTAAATTTTGAAAAAATATTAACTCATTTATAAGAACCCATGAATGCTATATTTCGAGCCATACAAAGAATTGAAAAAGCAAAAAAATTAGTCAAAATAACCTCAAAGCTCAAACGGGCATTCAATCTTTCCACGTGATGTACAAAAAAATGTGTGTGTGTGTGTGTGTGTGATAAGGTGAAGTGACGAGATCGGAAGAGCGTCACTTCACCTTATTACGC
>BMAW01058971.1:0-26119 GCA_019974015.1 Nephila pilipes | reverse complement strand
TATATATATATATATATATATATATATATATATATATAAGTGCAGTCACAACTAACGAATGGTAAATACGGATAACTATTACATTAATTACTCATGCATAATTAACATCTATGTAAACGTTAGTTTCATTGCATAAACAACTATTCAATTATCACTTTACTTTCTTACAGCAATATCGTATGTACTACAATCTTCTATTTCCTCTCAGCACTTTAATCCATCCAATCTGTAACTGATCATCTCTTTTTTTTACTACACTTCAATTTATATAGCAGATGATTTACGTAAGTCAAGGATTAAACATTAGGTTAGAATTTATATAACGTCGTGTCTAAAAGTTAGTTGAAGGGGGGGGACGTGTAGGAACCCATTATATATATTTGAGAATGTGGAAATAAATTTATTTTTACATGGTTCCATAAACACACTGTTTTCAAACGTGCTTTCGTCACATAGATGGACTGATAGCCATCAAATATTTCTAGACTCAATATCTTCACAATCAAATAGTATGACAGTTTGTAAAGTGGGGAGCCAGGTTAGGTATCGTCTTCGTCTTTTGACTGAGGCTCAAAATTAAGAGGTTAGTCTGCAATAATTCTCATGTTGTTTCTAAAAGCCGATGTTAATTAGTAATAAGAAAAATCGGTATGGATGCTGAGATTATATATTCACCTTCAAGCAATCTGTACTTTCATAGATTACTTTTGGGCTCGTTGTCTATGCCAGTGGTTCCTAAACTTTATGAAGTCGGGAGAATCTAAACAGATATTTTTTACAAAGAGTATATACAAATCAACATGAGTTTTGAAGTAGATGTAGCCAGCCTTTTTAAATTCGAGTACGCAATGAAAATTATTCCTCACAAAAATAATTGCAATATCCAGGAGGGAGGAAACAGAGTCATGTCGTGGTCGAATTGTGGATGCTGTGTTTACAGGCCCTGCCTTACATTTGCAAATGAATAAAATATCGATATTGATTGATGCAACCATATTTATTTAATAATCACTTAAGGGGTCAAAGTACAAAGTAACCATATTAATTTAATAAGCATTTAAGGGGGGAAAGTGAACAATATTTTTTAATTAGATATTATATGAAAAAAAATTTATTTATCCAATTTGAACACACATAAAATATGTATTTCATAAAAAAAACCGTTGTCAAACGAATAATTATTTAATATTGTATTTCTTTTTCAAAATATCTTAATATTTTAAAACTCTCACAACTACTACTAATTTCAGTATTTTTAAACAAGTTTTCTTCACGATTTCCTAAAAGTATTTCTCACAATTCTGGGCATGGGCTAAGTTATTTAGAGCTTTGCAAATATAATTTTTGTCAGACGTTACGAAAAACAGTAAAAGAAACGTTATATCTTATTTTGTGGATTTCTCAAAAATAACAATTTACTTATATTACTAGTATCTAACATATTATGCAAAACAATTAAAAAAAATCTCAAAACTTTTATTGGTAACAAACAGCCTTGGCATTTTAAGTACGTGAGTGTGTCATGAAAAGTAAAAAGCTGTGAAAAAGCAGTTTAAAGTCTTATCAGTCAATAAATTAATTTAGCACGCTGTTTAAGAAAATTTAAATGACTCCCTAAATAGTGTAGCTATGAAATAGAATAGAGAAATAGAGTAGCTATGAAAGTATGTACACAAAATTCAAAAGATTAAACAATTAAAATATGATAGTAATTTTTTTTCTACATTTTGGTCATTTTATGATATTGTGTCTCTCCTCTATCTCCCCATAAAACTGCAGTACTTAAATATTCCCAGATTTAATGCGATACTTGAGTTTGGCGATTTTTTTTTAGGTTTCAGCAATACTGAGACAAATAAATGATAAAAAGCCACTCACATCTCCTCTCCAAAATTTCCAGGATTTTACTGATTCTTTTAATATTAAACATCGTTGTGGCCTCGGTAGCCTAGTGGTCATGATCGCAGACTTGCGGCTGGCGTTGTTTCGTCGAAATGTGGGTTCGAGCCTTGTTGCTACTAATACCTGCCGTGTAGCGAGGTTGATACACGTTAAGGATAAGGTCCCAAGTCTTCTTTAGGCATGGTGGGGAAGTTTGGAGAGGGAGGAGCTAGCTCAGATGTCGTCTTCGTTACTTCAAAGAGGTTCAAAATTACAGTTCCATCGCCAACAGCACTTGCATTGCTTCTCAGTGTGGCGTTAATAAACAGTCACATTAAACATCGTTGAAAATCCTGTCTCGCATAGATATGATGTGGAAAAATATAATTGTACTTCGTTCTCTCAAGATTTTCTCATATTTAAAAGAGACTCACAATTTTTTTTTAGAGTTGTGACGCTTCCACTTCACTACATTCGATCGAAGCCTTCAAAACTCAATAAAAGTTCAATAAAAAAAGTTAATTAAGAAATTCAAATTGTTTTTATTCGATTGTATTTGAATCATAACAAAGCAATTATTATTATGAATGTAAAGCGATAAGTAGCTTGCTCCCGAAACCAAATATCATAATTGAAATTGTTACTTATCCCAACAATAGGATGATTGCATCCGAGTCAGAAACATTTCTTATAATTTGAGTCAAATTCAAAATTTTGATTATCCGACAATTATTTTATTTTCTGCCACCCATATTATGTCTTATATTCTCTTTAACCTTCCGACTTCTCTCAACATTTAAAATGTCCAATCCCTCTATCTTAATTATCTCATCATTTCCTATTCATAACACTTTTATATACTTAGCAATGCTGATTTTCATAAGTGAAGGTTTATTCACAATTCGTGGTTCTTGAATCAAATAATTTCAAACGGTTGGTTGAAGGAAAAAACGTGTGAGAATCCTTTACAGAGGAATCATATTTGATGATTGTCATTCGGGTTTGCTGATTACGCAATCGCACAAATATTATTTTATACTGTCTTGATATTTCTTTGGCAACAATATTTAGTTGTATATTTTATTTTCTTGCGGAACAATTGCAATGTTGCTCCGAGAACTACGTATTGAGAGCCAGGAGTGAAAGGCGTGTGTGTAGGAATCCCTAGACAGGCAGTTCAAACTTGCACAAGCCAGCGCACCAACTGACGTCGCTTTTTTATCGAAATTCTTTACAATTTGTTCATTCTCTTTCGAGAAAATGAAATGTACAAATGTTAACCATAAAGTAAGAATATTCAAGTTCTTAAGAATCGAAAATTTATTATATTTTTGAAAATCTTACAAGTTCGTATGCGTGGAACAAACACTATTTTTTTACGTAGACACCTTCCTTTAAAATGTATTTTATGAGTCGAGGATTAGCTTTCTTATACTTTGTCAAAAAAAACCCATCTCATTACCTATTTGGCCCACTATTTGAAGGCAGTTTGGACCTCATTGGCGTTGGAAAACCTTTTTATACGCATAAACGAATACAAACAGAGAGGGGGAAATGTAAATCCAAAGGTGGCAGATCAAGTTTGTGAGAGGGGTTGTTGATGATGTCCCAAAAGAATGAGCTTAAGTGTTACTTTGTGTCGTTCTTTGTATGGGGTCGCGGATTGTCATAAAACAAATACACTCCCTTCGTTCACATTCCTTTTCTTTTGTTCTGTCCGCCCTTCATAACATTTGAGACCTTTCAGTATTATTTGCTTTCCCATGGGTAATAATGATAAACGCATTGAAATATTCCCAGAAGGAAGCAATTAACAGTGCGACAAACTACAGCAAATTTACTACAAACATATGACACAGGCCATATTTTGGGCCGAACCGCTGCTTCGAGTCAAAAAGCAGTTTTCAATTTTTCTGCTAGCTTTGCATTCACGACGTCACTTGCACGCATTAGCTCGGTTCATGACACCATCCCAGTAAACAGTTTTTATTTCATTAAAAATCTGGAACGACGCGCATCCTTTCGCGAGAAGAAGCTGGATTACACTTCTCAACTCGCAGTTGGAGGAATTCATGCATTCATATAAAAAAAAAACCGGTACTGCAACAACAGTTTTCAACCTGACTGAGACAAACAAGCACGCTTTCCATTTAAGATTCTGATCTTGATGGCAGTGCAGCCGTTGTAGTTGAAAAAATTATGTTTGAACATCAGAAGCTCGATACTCGTAATTTCTGGACAATCCACGCATATGAAATTTTTTATTAAGTATCATTAGTAATGCGAGAGTATGAAACAAATTTTTACTATAAGATTTATTTGAACAATTTTTTCTTTCTTTTAAACTCGTGAGTGATTTTACTCCAGGGTCATTTGGATCAGAGTAAAACTATTTCCTCCGAAGCAAACAACGACAAACTAAATGTAGATACGACTATGACTCTCTTTTATCATTTATTCTCTCTTTTCATTCTCCTTATTAAATGGAACGCTTCCGAGTTTTAGAACGGAATTGGAATCCTTCCAAGCAACCAGTTTGCCCTTCCAAACGAAACCAAGCGTTTTTGTTGCGTAACTTAATCTATTATATCTCTTTTTTTTTTTTTTTTTGTTTAAATTTATAGTTATATCATCGTAAATGAATTAAATTAAATGTCTGAAAATCTAAAAGAAATTACACATGTTCATACTTTAGATAGACATAAACAGATTAGTGAGAATGAACATTCAAATGTATAGAAAAGTGAAGGGGGAAAAAATAACGCATTGTCGTTTCAATTAGTTGAGGCGAAATAGTATCATAACAACAAACATATAAATTAATTACTATATATTCATGATTACATGATTAATTACTTATAAAACAGGCTTGAGCGGGTATTTTAATATGAAAAGATTAAATAATTTATTATTCAATACAATTCATTTTGATGAAATCCAAAAATTTTGTTTACGAATGCTTGCAGAAGTGTAAACAAGTAAATTTTGAATAAATTTGTAACACCCCTTATGCTATCATTATTAATTATTTAAATAGTCGCTATGCAATGATCCGATGTATAGTAAGTTACAAAATGATAACAAAGTTATTTTGGTCAGATCAATAAATTACTGACTGTATATCCCTATTAATATCTTTGTATTTATCTTGCAAAACTAATCTGGTTCGAGTCCATAGAGAATTTATATATGACAGTTTAAATCCTTATCATTTATAGATTCTCTCTATGCTTACTGGTATAACTCTGGACACAAACGTCTCACATTTGTAACTCCAGCTAGTTATCTCTAACAATATCTTAAATACCAATTAAAATATTAAACGCTTCTATGATTATATACGCGTCTCCTCAGTTATATTTCTTACATTTCGATAAATCTATTATAATATTCATAAGTCACGTTTTTTTTCATTGAGAGAGATTTACAATGCAAACAACATCACATTAAAAATCACCAAAGTCATAGGTGAAGTGAAAACGTGACAGGGTCAACGTTATAAATTATGTGCTATTTTTAAAAAGCTAGATATGCTCTCAAATGACAAATGTATTAGATCCGAGCGATATTAATACCTACGGAAGTTAAAAAATGTAGTTTTAATGGAATCATAATAAAATCGTTGAGTTAGTAAATGTGAATTTAGACTTCACAATATATAATTAAATGTTCTTTTACCCAAGCATTTAAAATGTATGAAGATTGCAGCATACATATTATAGCCCATATAAGATAAAGATTTGTTTTACAAATAACTTCAATGTTATAAAAGCAACTGAAACTTTTAATTTAAAATTTAGGTGTGCACTTTTCGATTAAACCAAATCATTTGAGGGTTATAAGTTTCGCATTCTTGATTTAAAAAATACGTATGGGATAAAACTGCAAGTGGAGAAGTTGGATTAAGTAGACTATGTAAAAACCTTATATCTGTACAATTTTCACCCAGCAAAATTGTTAATTCACTAAACTATAAGAAGCTAAAATTCATATTACCATTTGTGAAAACAGAAATTTTTGTTCCAAAACGTAAAGGAAAGAAACATCTATTAGAATTGGTTGCTAAATGTAGGTCCCTGTAAATTATCCATTAGTTAACTTTACGTTTACTTTGTGCATCCGGAAGCATCAGAAACTTTTTAAACTCGTGTGAAACAGAGAAAGCTCATATAGGGTTCTGAAACAACCCATGAAATATTACTACTCTTACGTATAAATATTCAAAATGCAATTACTGCATGTCCATTTACGAGGATGCTTCAAAACGTATTGTTTTCGACGGCAGGTGGGGTTTCTAAGGAAAACTGGTGTTACCATTATGTATTGACATCTATTAAATTGCACTAAAAATTTAACGCTGAGTTGTAGAATAGCTTAGAGTGCTACCGCGTCGACTTGCTATCGTTAATGAGACCTAGATTCATCAATGTACATCAGAAATTGAGAAATAGGCTGATTTCGGTGGATCTACTTCTAAGAAGGCGAAAGCAATCTCTTCGGTCGGAAAGGCTATGGGGATGATGTTTTGGTATATGTAAAGCGTCGTACTCGTGGATATCTTAGAAAAAGGAAAACCATCAATGGACAATATTAACAGGTCAATTGAAAAGTCCCTGGCCTACCATAGTAAAACACATTTTTTTTTGGCAAAATTAGTATTTTTTTTATTCAACATAATTCCCTTCAAGGGTGATATACTGATTATAGCGACCCTCCAACTTTTCGATACCATTTTGTAGCACGATTTGTCCTTTGCTTCAAAATAGGCCTCAGTTTCGGCGATCACCTCTTCATTCGACGAAAATTTCTTCCCAGCGAGCATTCTTTTGAGATCTGAGAACAGTAAATAGTCGCTGGGAGCCAGATCTGGAGAATACGATGGATGAAGAAGCAATTCCAAGCCCTATTTATGGATTTTTGCCATCGTTTTCACTGACTTGTGACACGGTGCATTGTCTTGGTGAAAAAGCACTTTTTTTTTCTTCAAATGCGGCCGTTTTTCGGCGATTTCATCCTTCAAACGGTCCAATAACGCTATGTAATAGTTGCTGTTGATGGTCCTTCCTTTTTCAAGGTACTCAATGAAAATTATTCCATGCGCATCCCAAAATACTGACGCCATAATCTTGCCAGCCGATTGTTGCGTTTTCCCACGCTTTGGAGCGGGTTCATCGTGTGCAGTCCACTCGGATGACTGTCGATTGGACTTCGGAGTGAAAGGATGGAGCCATGTTTCATCCATTGTCACATATCGACAAAAAAACTCGGGTTTATTACGCTTGATCGTCTTCAAATACTGCTCCGAATCATCAACTCGTCGTTGTTTTCTGTCAAAAGTGAGCTCGCGCGGTACCCACTTTGCACAGAGCTTTCTCATACCCAAATATTCGTGAATGATATGATGTACACGTTCAGTTGATATCTTTAGATTATCTGCTATTTCATTCAATTTCAATTTACGGTCATTCAAAATCATTTTGTGGATTTTTTTAATGTTTTCGTCGGTAACAACCTCTTTTGGGCGTCCACTGCGTTCACCGTCTTCTGTACTCATTTCACCACGTCTAAACTTAGCATACCAATCCTTGATGGTTGATTTTCCTGGAGCAGTTTCCGGAAACTCGGCATCAAGCCAAGTTTTTGCTTCAACTGTATTTTTTCCCTTCAAAAAGCAATATTTTATCAACACGCGAAATTCCTTTTTATCCATTTTTTTCACAATAACAAAAGTTGCTTCACTCAAAATGCTATAATTCACAAACTAATGATCCGACAGCTGTCAAATTTATACACGCATCTTTTGAGGGTTAGGGCTAACTAAAAAACATATGGATTTAATTCTAATAGCGCCATCTATGTGTCAGGCCGGGAATGTTTCAATTGACCTGTTACAGTGAGTACAACCCCATTCCCACTTTTAATATGGGTAATCTCTGAACCGCCATCCTGCTCAAATTTACGACACTAGAATGTAATAATCATGCGATCACAGAAGCCTAATGGTAAATGTGCGCGAGCTTGCTGCCGCCATTGTTCCAGTCCAGTCATGGGTTGGAATCCATTTAAGACACATTGTGAAGTGGGACTGATATACGTTGAATCTGTTGAGGTAAATTCCCTCACAGTGGTATGATTTGGAAGTTTGTGTTGTCAAGCTCAAGTTCCGCCCTCGTCATTTCGTTTACTCTTGTCGAAGAGTCTCTTAATTAATTCAATCGTTTTATTTTGTGTTCCTCTCTCCCTCCCTTATCTTTAATTCTAAATTTTAATCTATTTGCATAAATTTAGATTCCTACAGGTTAAAAAGTTTTTAAGAAGTATTATTTCTATCCATATGAACATTTATTCATGATACTTTTTTAAAAGTTCCATAAAGCAAGCGTAAAGTTGGAATAAATCATAGATTTATCCCTAGGTGTTCTCCGAAAGAACACTTCTCGTACTAATGTAACTTGGACATCTTGGAAGAATTTATACAGTGCTTAAATAAACCCCACTTTAATGAACTAAAAGCAATAGAAGTCATTTGTATACATATGTACATGTGTATGTATAAAAATTTTAACATTTACTACATAATAATTATATATGTAGTAAATGTTAAAATTACATTTATTACATATATAATTACATATGAGCAATTAATAATCAATAGCTATATTTACATTCTTTAATCTTGAGCTTATTTTTATGTACATCTTGCATAAATTCCACTTCATTTATAATTTTGAAAAGTTGTATAGTACTTCTAAGCATAACATCCTATATACTGAATATCATTATATATATGATTTCTAAATTCGAAACTAATAAAAATTTTAATTATGTGATTCAAATTTTCCCTTAACTCTCATACAAATACTGAGTTATACTTAAAATTTGTAAGGATTTGTTGAAAAATAATAGTTTCATTGTACAAGAAACAACATTTTATTCATAGTACTGATGTTATCTGGGTTATGATTAAAGTGTACCATTATTCTAACAATCATTTTGAGAAAAATGCAAATACAGATGTTTTTCTCTGTGGTATGGATTGTTTATCGACAATTTTAAAATCAATTTTTTTAACATTCTGCTTATCAAATTCTCACAAATAATTCATGTATGGATTCAGCTAACTACTCTCTAATTGTTAACAGCAAAATAACAAAATTGCAAAATGTGAAGCCTTTTAAAATCTCAGTTACCTCGAAATGCAGAAAATTACCATTTACGTTTAAAATAAATATTGCGCGCAATTGTATGCGATGATTCGACCGGGAGACTTTCAAGTTCCATTCTATTCTTTTGTATTTCTAAAATTAGAGATCTGGAAAATTCATTTACAATTCAAGAAATCAATATCAACTCTGATCAAAAGTGCAGACAAAGCTGATGTTCTTTGGAAAGAGGGGGGGATTCGTGTTTCATCTCCCCATTAGTCGCGGTTTCAAGCGGCTATTAAAGCTTTCTGTCTGCGAACAGGTGTAGAGAAAAGACAATTCATTCCTCCCTTGCATTATTTATAATCCCCTCCTGCATCGAAGAGTAGATGGAGAGATATTTTGCAAACAGGCGGCATCGAACTTTTCTCTTTCGAATTCGAATCATTCTCCTTTTTTTTTTCTTTCTTTTTAAATTCCCTTTGTTCTGTCGAAGGATTTAAAACGGCCCCTTTATCTTTTCAGCGTGCAGAAAACGTGGCATTTTTAAGTAGATCTTTGTCTTCGTAAAAATGGATTTTCTAATAAAAGAAAAAAATTATCGTTTGGTTTTTTTAAAAAAGAAATTCTCAGCTGAAAAGAACGCTATTGTAAATAAAACGAGTAAACAAATCAGATCGGCCATTTTCCGAAAAGTATTTTTTTTTAAATAAACAAAATACTGCTACTACAATTTCGTGGAATGAGGTTTTTTCAAAATGTATTATGAGTTAAGTGTAATATGTGAATGTTATTAAGTGAAAATGTGTTATGTGTTAAAAAGAGTGGTCTTGACTTTTGAAAACACATCGCATGATAATTCAACGATGATGTTAACATGTTTTCCAAAATCGATGATAAGATTCAAAATTACTTAAAACCGATTCTATTTTGTAAAAAAAATTCAATTTCAATTTTATAATTTTTATATTACGTTGATAAACAATGAATATATGATAATTCCGTATTTGTATATGATTAGATTATCAGAAGATATCATCATAATATTAAATGTATTTCCAAGAATTGCTATACTATTGAAAAATTTAAAGTTTTTGACATTTAACTTATTGTTTCAGTACTAAAAAATTGTTTGGAGAATTTTACATATTGTTTTTTATTTTATCGGAAAAAATATGTATAGGATTATATAAAAGTTTATTTTTGAAATAGCGTAAAATTAATAAAACTGCCCGTCGTAGAAAATGCAATACCATGAATATTAGATCGTATGAATAAATAAATTTCGGAGAATACGTTTCTAAGTAAGTTATGCAAATGATTCGTAAGGCAAGCTGATCACGTGGTCACAGCACATAAAAGGAAAGGAAAAAGAGGATGAACCAACAATCGCGGCTCTATGTTGACAAGGGAATCCTTAATTTAGAGAAGTTATACCTTACAGAAGATACTTATGAGTGAACAATGCGTCGGTACCGAAGAAAATTTCGATAATCGGTTGATTTTAAGAGGAAACAAATTGTAAGCTTACGTACAGCTGCTTCATCTTACCGTAGCATCGTTGGTGAAACACATGTGGATATCATGCATAGGAATTTGACCAGATGGATAAAAATGAAGTGTGAATGGTCACGAAATACAACGTCTTCATAGACGGACGATAAAATATATGGATAGATGTAATCATAGAAGGTCATAGTGGTCCCACAATCAATTACTCTCGATATTATGAGGAATATGAAAGAAGCTTTGAATGCATCAATATCTGAGAAAACAATTTCACGACATTGGCTGAAAGTGGCTTGCACACGAGCCGCCCTTTACGATGACTGCCATTGGCGATAACCCACTGACGTGAAAGATTGCGATAAAGTTATGACCTAGCCACTTGGACAACTGAATGACACAATGTGGTGTTGAGAGACGAGTCTTGATACCAATGCAACTAGAGCCAATGTGACCATTGTTGTTGAACGCTTTACCACTCCTAAACTTGTAATTAGGGTTTGGGGTGCCATCAGATTTGATAGCAGGTCACTCCTGATGCTCATCAAAGGCATATTGACGGAACAATGAAAGGTTGATGAGGTGTTGAAGCCGGTTGTTCTACCGAATATTTAGCGGCTACAAAAGATTGCACGCGCCATTCATCAGCAAACAAGCCTAGTAACATGCCCAATTGCTTCTTTGGCCTGGAATGTTTTCTGATTTCTCACCGATATAACATATCTGGGATATGAAAGTCCGCATTTCAGCATCTGCCCCAGCCTCAATCGGCGGAAAAACAAGAAAGTTTAATTAAGAGCTTATGTGATTCATTTCCTTGGAACACTACCCGCACGCTAATTGAACATGTACCTGGTGCAGTTGCTGCTTGCATCCACATAGAAGTGGTTTTTCCAATTAAATTCCCTGCATTTTCATCGCTGTATTAAAATCCTTTTCTTGTAAGTAAAATCACTTATTTACGTTTGCATTCTCTGTCTGAGTATTAATTTTCATCACATTCTACGCTCTCTTTTATGGTGTTGCAGTTTCTACGTTAGCCAGTGTATATTCAATTGTGTTTCGTTCATGAAATGGATTGAAAATCGAAAGTGATCATCAATAATACTGAGAAATTTCACAAATTTGACTTGATACTTGAAATATTGATTTGAAATTGAAAATAGTCTTGGGAATTTTTCGAAGTTGGAACAAAAATATATCGTAAGTTTTCAATTTCGTATTGAAAATTCTCTACAAAAATAAAACATTGGAAAGGATATACAAAGTTAAGTACAATTGCTAGAATAAATGTCAAATTTACTAGACTTTCCTATACTCTATTTTAGAGATTGCAAAATTAATTTCGAAGAGTCTGGTTAACCAGAAAACAAACCCAATTAACGAAATCGAAAATCTGGTTTTTCGGTTTCGTGCATTGATAAACTTAAAAAGAAACTCATCTCAACAAAGTATACCATATTACACATGTCACATACTGATTAAACGTCTATAAGAGAGTCCCCAAAAGTACTTTTTTGGCAACAGATGACGTTACTAAAACGAGTTAGTGTTATCATTGTGTACCACCATTTGATAAACGACACCGCACTAATCCATAATTCGCGATTGATTTGGCAGCCATTCGTTATGTTATACCATTTGTTGATTTGGCAGCCATTGTTAGCCACCAGATCAAAATTTGATTGCTGATGCGTCAAATTATCACCGGGACTTTACGTTGAATCATCATCGTCAATGAGACTGAAAAAATGTGAAATCAGTTACACATGTAAAAACAGGCAACGTTCAAAACAATGAATTGCTTCCAATGATTTGATTTGTTTTATTAACGTCTCACTAGAAACAACACGAGGGTTATTGATAACGGACCTCGAAATTTTGAGCCTTGGCCAAATGACGAGTTCGACACCTGAGCAGTAACTTCCATCTCCAAATTTCCACACCATGTCATCGGAAGGACTCAGGACCTTGACCAGATTTAACGTACATCAGCCCAGTTACACTGTAGATCTTTAGTAACATCAGTGCTCCAACCATTACTTAACGAAAACAAGTCTACCCATGAGTCGGCGACCATGATCACTAGGTTATCGTGACTATTTGCTTCCAGTGAATTTGCTACAAAGTAGAATAAGACTATCGTAAAACTTATGGCACCTATATTTTGGAATGTGAAAGATATCCTACTCATGAATTTATTAGAAAAAGAAAAAACGATCATTAATACTACAGTGAATTAGCATATTCTCATTCCACAAACCCTACTTCCCATTAATAGCACGCATACTTTTTGAATCACTCTCGGAATTGGACAGCCTGATAAACGCTCCTCATTATAATTATATGCCATTGTTAATTACTACGTTTCGTTTGGTAATTCTTAATTGAAAAATTAATGTTTTTGTTTATGCAATCGTTGTTGCAACGCAAGTCTTACGTTCACTTAGTTTCTATTTAAGTACTTGTATAGACTCTTGTGGTAACCAGAAAAGGATCTCTGATATGTATCATTACTATTACGGATTTAATTAGTTTTAATCTTCGGTTTAATAAATGTTTGTTTATTTTTAAAATAATCTGCATATTTTATGGATTCTGACTATCAGTTTTACAAATCTTGATTTTCGTATTTTTTACAAAATCGGTTTTTAATTTTACTAAAACAGTGCAATCACTACTCGATTTGCAAATAAGATATATTCCAGATGTGCAGCACTATTGTTATTTCTCCAACTTGGCATCAGGATACTTCACCATATATTTGTGCTTATACGCTTATATACAGAATAACATTTATTCCTCAGGCTTAATGCCACTGAAGCAGAAAAAATTTACGAGTCTGTAATGTCTTCCTAATATTCCATCTCCACATCACTCGTATCCATAATTCTCAAAGTATCTCCATAATTAAATTACGCCGATTATTTAAATATTAAAGTGGGATCATTTATCTTCAGATAATTCAACTCGAGTCAAAAAGACGACGTTATTATTCTTCGATGATAAAAAAAAAAATGGCCTATACCTCCTTTTCCCCAGAGCCTTTTCATGGGGAAGTGGAACGCCAAGGCCTTTGAAGCTATGCCTATTATAAACCTAGGAGAAGGAGAGAGGGGTCGGTAGTAGTGCTTTAATTTATTTCTCTTGCTTGAAGTAGGGAGGGAGGGCAGTTGAAAAGAGCCTTCCTGTTTTCGTCCGGAACTCTGCAAATGGACATTATCGATCCTAGGGTCCACTAGGGAGCTTCGGACATTCATCCGGAAAACAATTCCGGAAATTGTCAGCTCATCTGCTCTGGTTTAAGGTACTCTTACCGTGGTCCATCATTTTCTACGTTAAATAGCTTTCGCTCTTTTTTATTGTTCCGTCCGTCAAGGGTCCTTCGAGAGTTGACCGGTAATGATTAGTTTAACCTCGCTACTTATTCGTAATATCCTTTGAAAAAAGTCACTCTAAATGGGACTATGATAGCATACTTAAGAAGAGGATGTGTTTGTTGGTAACTTAATTTTCGGAGACAATTTTCGACCATCCAGAAGTCGTTGTTTTTACGATTTGTGGCTTATGTCAGGCGCATTGTTTTGGTGATTCGCTCTGAATTAATGCGGCCGCAGTAAGAGAATGATCATGGTCAGGAAGCCTGCGGACGGCTTTATTTTTTCCGAATCGTGAATTGAAGTTCTGATACCATTTAATACCCGCCTAGTAGCAGAACTAATGCACGTTAAGTCTGTCGAGGAACCAGGTCCTTCCGTTAGCGGGGTGTGGAAGTTTGGAGAGAGGGTGACATGTTTGGATCCTTCCTAATCACTTAACTAAGATTCAAAATTATGAGATCCGTCGCCAAAACTCCGTGTTGTTTCGAAGTTCGACGCTCATAAACAATAAATATATCAAAAAGTTTTGAATTAGCGTTGCTGTAGAAGTTTCCTGAGGACCACTTAGGACATACTTTCTAATTTTTAATTTCAGTTAAATGACTTATATTATCGGTTATGACTTTCTTAAATAAAGTATAATAATTATTGGTTAATTAGAAATTATTCTGATTTGTAAGATATTTGCCGCTCTTAGATAATGTGAATAAAATTAAAATTCTTAGCTTTCTATCTCGCGAAGCGCAAATGATAGAACAGTTTTAGTTAATTTTGTTTCAGCGTCACTCTAGAGAACACAGTTACCCGTAATTTTGAATCAATGTAAATTGGACAAAAAAGGAAAAATTTGTTGTGTAACAAGAAGGAGAATTAAAAATATAGAAGGATCTTTAGGGTATGCCGGTGCGCGTCACCCGTTTTACCTAAGGCGGTACATGTGAAAGGAAAAATTGCTAGAGTATCTTTGGTTCATAATTCCTGTATTTACTCAAAGAAAATAAACGCTGAGGGGAGGGTTAAGTATCACTAGAGGGATGGCTAAAAGGATTGCAGGAGTATCCCAAGGATACGTCACCCGTGTTTACTAAAAAATAATAAACTCCATGGGAAAGAAAAATATAATTTGGGTACCTCACGTTCGTGATTCTCGTACATCTAAAGAAGATCCCTGGAGGAAGGATCGCTAGAATATCCTTTTAAACCAAAAAAATTAAACCTCACTGGAAAGAAAAAGATCATTAGAATATCTCGGAGTTGTGATTCCCGTGCGTACCTTTACAAAGCAGGTCCTTCAGGAGGCTCATAATTTAAAATCAAGGTCAAAAAATGTATGGTTAAAACCAACGTCCCACTAAGAGATGCACAAGAACCACAGTTGTCTTATTTCGTAATTTCGAATCCTAATCAAGTGCCGAGGATGGCACTTGGAGTTGGTATTTAATTCTCCTGACTTCATCAGCACTCTGCATGAGGATTTTGAGATCCAGTTCGATATGATGGGCATTAGTCCGCATCATTTCACTTGATGGAATCAAAACTCGATACCGTGAATGATATTATTACGATTTTGATCGCTTGCCGCGCATTCAAAGGCATCGTCTCTTCTGACAACATGAGGAGGTTTGTGACGCATTTTCTTTGTTATTCAATTCTACAGCGATTTTAATAAGTTCAAACCTCCAACCGAATTCAGTCAATAAAGTTCAAAACTCCAATTGAAGACTCGAATGAGCAGGACAAAACTCTTTATTAAGTACAAAGAGTGTGTAAGGTCTCTCTCTCTCTCTCTCTCTCTCTCTCTCTCTAATCCCTCTAAATTCCCTCAGTTTATAATCTGATAATAAAAACATACCTTACCAAATCAATTGTTCCGATTCAAGAACTTCTCGATTTGTGAAGATTCTTTTCCAACACAAAAGATCAATTACGATGATTCAATCCGATTACAAATATTTATCATCTTGTCGTTATCCTCTATATCTCTTCTTTTTCCTTCGAATTCCATACTTGCTTTTATATCACTATTTCTAATTCAATTCACTACACTCCTTATCTTTATCTAACTTACCCAATCACGTTTCATTTGGGTGGGGAAGAAATTGTAATTTTATAAGAGATAATCACGAATAACTCAATGGCATAAGTTTTTATGGTTAATTTTATTACTTCAATTTTCGAATCTATTTTAATTTTAAAAGTTGGTGGTGGTATTTAAATACAAGTAACATATGTATAAAATGGTTGTTAAATCCCTAAAATATACCTCGTTATAAAAAACAAAGAATTAGAACAAAAACCAGATTTAGGTTCCAAGAATTATAAAAACGTATCATATTTTTTATAATTATGAACATTGTATATTTATTAAAGAAATTTTCATCAGAGTATTTATACTACTGGCCACTCAAAATCCAACACAATGAAGAAGGCTTTCAAACTACTTGAACTTTCATCTTGCTTATACTGCGAAGGGATAAGCAAATGATTAGCATTTCAACGCAAACGCATATTTTGAGCGTTCGTAATGTCTTTAATAATCTCTCTATATAAATAAAACATAATGCCGTTTTGAAGTTGTGTAATCCCTTTTTCATGTGTGAGCAGCTTTAGTGTGTCTTAAAGAAGAATATGAATGCAATTCGAGCACATTTCTTGCTATTAAGAGTACAAATTATTTTTCCGAGAAATCGTAGATCATGTCGGTTGTAACCAAACAACAGTGATGTGGATCTATAATCAATGGATACAAGAGGGAACAACTGACCTACGGCACCAGTTGCACTTGTAGCGACTTCCTTCTACATCAGCGCCACTGATTAAAAGGCCTTACTCAACCAGCCCGAGGGGATATCTTTTCGGCCTGATTGGTAGGCCCGTCGCCTTCGGATCCCTTGGTCCAGGGTTCGAATCTGCGCTGCCGTTTCGCGACCGCCACACACTCTCATCATTGCATCACTACATGTAACAACAAGCATATTGTGTGTATGATAATGCTGAATCTCGTATCGTTAATTACCTCTAAAGCAACATATATCATAGTCATAATCTAGGATTATATTTATTGAAAAATAATCCCATACTAATACTCCTCGTATTAGAATGCAAACAAAAATCATTTGCGAAGAAAAATGCCAGACAGAGCTAGAGATTCTAATAATTCTACATATACACACAATGTTAAATCAAAAAGATATCCATTAACACCAATTCAGATTTATCCCTAACGGCACATTTACGGATCCAGTTGGATACTATACTTTTTTATAGATCAGAAGTAAACTTCCAACAAATCGCTTTACCACATCAGGAAATAAATTGGCATGTTTCACAATAATCGTTGTCTATCGTACCATTCGAGGTCGTTTGAGGAACAGTGAAATGTCCGTAAAGTGTCCACTACTACGAATTACTTTTGTCTCAAAACCATAGACGGTTTACTTCCGCAATGGTGTTTTGACATGGACAACTGAATGGCACGACATTGTTTTTACAGACGAATCACACATCTACCTGTTACACTACAGTGGTCGTATTAGAGTGTGGAGACACCGTTGAGAGAGAATGATTAACTGTTGCCTTATGCATTGACATACTGATCCTGATTCCTCATTACGGTTTAAGTTGCTATCGGATTCCATTCCTTCACATCCTACTATGCATTGCCGGTTCAAGTATTAATCATCGCTATTCCTTTAGGGTTTTACAACTTGTTATCGTCCCTTACCTTCAGAGCTTGCCTGCGGCTACATTCCAACACAATAATGCATAACTCAGTTTCGTACCCAAAGGGTGTGCAAAGAAACATATGCATCCCCCCCCCCCAAGATTTTTCGTCGAAATTAAAATATTTCAGGATAATTCTTTTATTATACCGTTATATTATTTTCTACATTTTAAACATGTGAACTTTTTTTCTCCTTATGCTTAAATATTTTTTTTTCATCATGATCAGTAAAAAGAGTTTCAACTAAGCCGATTCCTGAGAAGAGAACAGAAAAGTTTTTTCTGTTTCTGAAAGAGTACTTCTGGTTTTGTGTTTGTAGATGAAGAGGAAAGGGATACATCCCTAAAAATGCTCACCCCCTTCCAAAAAAATGCAAACTTTATTCTCATGCCTTCTTAATTATTTTTAAATGAACTTTACTTTTTTAAAAATTTTATAACTTGATAAAATTATAACAATACTTGAAAATTTTTAAAGAAGAGACATAAGATTGATATACTCGTTGCGTATTATTTACTTTTTACCAAGTGGTTATTCTAAACTAAAAAATTGCTTCTGTCACGGCAATGATGATATATAGACCCCAAAATTAAAAATGTTTCCCCGGGTACGCTATTGATGCGATCCCATATGGTACACAACTTGCACTGCTTGCTCTTTTTCCCTATTTATCGGCTATAGGGCGCGATTGGATGATGATAAGAAAACCATTGCTTTGGCATACTTGGAAAACACTGCTTTGGCCCGGCGCTACATCTCATCAACTTTGGTAACATGTGGAGATAGCACCGGATGCTTTGCCCCAACAAGATGTCCAAAAATGATCAACAAGATGTCAAGTAAGAAAGAAAATTAAGTTTTTGTTGGAAAATAAGGTTGCTGCGGCTGTCTTCACCATTGACGACAAAAGTTAAAATGTTTTAATAATTAATCCCAAAGAGAAATTCATTTTGACCTTGTTGTTAAGAGCACTGCAATACAAGACCGGGTGAGTTTCCTCTGCACCGACAAATCGAGGGTTCAAATCATCTGTTACTCAAGGTCAATCGTCCACTTTCCATAGGGGAATGTAGGAAAACATACTCCCAATGAGCCGGGAAAACAGCGGCCGAAGGGTGAACAATTTTCCAAAAAAATTAATACTAAACTACGAACTAATAACTTCACTAACAAAATCTGTCCTAAATGAGAAACAAGGTATTAGAAATGGGAAGGGAATGGAGTAACTCACTATAGCATTACTTTGTGCCTGTTTTTTTCCTAAGAAATCCAAGAGTCGGATCCCCTTCGCATCAAAAAAAAGTATTTGCTATCACTTTTCCTGCTACCATACCCTTCTTTGGAGCATATTCACCTTGAAGTAAATCTCATTATTTTGATCGCTGCTTGGTTTCGGATGCATAATGATGAATCTAGATTTCATCGATGGTGACAACTTGACTCAAAATGACGACGAAACTCATCGCGACACCACTGAAATTTTTAGAGAAAATAGCTGCTAAATTATAACTAACCTATGAATCAGTGTCAAATTTATTTTGGGGTCGATTAACAGTGTCGGCACACAATGATTACACCAATATTCTTCACAATGCCCTCTATCTTCAAAAAAGATAATTTTTGAACCACCCTCATTAATTATAAATCTGAAAAGAGGGGGGGAATGTTTACATTGTAATTCATTATAATTTAACAAAAACATAAGAAAAATAATAATAATATTAACGAATGAAATATGTGGGGATTGTGAAGGGTAAAAATCTAGCCCTATATCTTCGTTGCTCTTTGAGAAGCAATGGTTAGATTGATTTGATTCTGTAATTGTGCTGTGTGGGATTCTCCCCCGTCCCCCTTTCACGGGTTCTTTCATTTGCCTCTTAAAAGATTCAAAAAGTTTCTAAAAGTTTTTATTTTACAAAACATTAAAATTTTAACCAAATGAACAATACACTGAATTTTTAAGACGTAATTTTATATATCAGGTGTTATAATAATTGCTTCGTTTATGTACTTTAAAAAAACTGTTACGTAATGCATGCGATTTTCCTGAACTTCAAATATCAATAAATTTTAGCTGCCTCCACTGACTGGTATAATATGATAAGAAAATTAATATTGTATGCCTGTGAAGGTAGTTACTAGGATAACATACATTCTAAACAGAACTGTGTAAGATAAGAATTCTACACATTTTTTGAAATTATATTCTGCCAACAACCATTATTGTTGTTGGAAGAATATAATTTCAAAAATAAATTTACTTTGTATTTGTATATATCCTTCTAATCTATAAATAAAAGTCTAAAGCAATACTTTCAATAAACAAAAACCATTCTAAAATGAAAAATAACTTTTCTTAACACGCACGCATTTCTACAAAATAATTGTAAATTTTGCGAATAATTTAATTCATTGTAATAATTGGAATCTTCTTAGCCTTATCGCGTTCTTTCCTTCTTAGATGAAATGGTAAATTTATTTATTATATTTAATAAAATATTTCTATAAACATATTTTTTTCTTTACTGAAAGTAGACTCAAAAATTTGGGGTATGTCTTAAAGTTCGAAAAATACGCAAGTACTAAATCAGTTGTTTGTTTTAAATTTTTATTGCTTCAAAGTTTATCATTTAAACCCAAAAACTAAACAAAAAGTGTTTTTAGCTTTTAGTTGGTAATAAAAAAACTCGTAATAAAAACTTTGTAAATTAAACGTAATGAATATTTGCGCGATCTTGGAAATGCAAAAATGTTTAAACTTCACCAAATAAACTCGTGTGTTTACAATTATTGATAGCGTTTTCATTTGAATCTCTTTTACTTATCATTCCACGTTCTACTCGTATTTCCTTTCGGTCTGCAGTTGAATAAATTATCATTAATATCTGTTTAATTCTACTGAAAAGAGAGACCACAAATGGGCCTTTCGTAGAAACACAAGATACCGAACAATTACATTAATTATTTCTCTCTTTTAGAATTGAATTTAAATAGAATTAGAAAAAAAATGTTTAAAATGCGCATTCTCTTGTTGCTGTTCGTCGCTATCAAAACTGCAATGCTTCTCGACATCCACTCCCCACTTCCTTTCGCAGAAAAAGAATCGCCAGACAATTCGCGCCAAAACAGAGCGATTAAAATCTCCAACTTTTCCGCAGCATGAAAATTAAAAATGGAAGACCCAAAGCCGTTTGTCATATTTCCTTATTGTCACATGCAAGCAGCAGAAGATAAAGTCAATAGAGTAAAGTTTAATTGTTCGTGGCTGCAGATAAAAGCTTTTAAATCCTCATTCAAAGCGAAACCGGAAACCAGACAGGAGACGGCCAAAGCGCCACCGGAAGTTGTGCGGTCCAAAAAGTAAGTCAAAACGATTTGTCATCATTTTTAGCAAACGAGGCAGATTATACAAGAGGGTTGGTGGGTGTGCGTTCTCAACGCGAAACATAAGTTCAATAGGGCCGTAAAATGTGAAACCGCTAACGAGTTTCTTTCAGAGTAATGTCTCTTAATTAGTTAAGTGACTTGATGGCCGATTTGCCTTTGATTAGCTTGAACATGTAACGTTAATTTTTGATGGTAAGGTTGGTTACAATATTTAGTTGAATATAAATACAAGTTTATTTCATAACTACAGTTGGACACCGTTAACTTGCAGTTCCTTAAATGGCGAGTCCTTTTAACGCATAATTTTACCATGCTTCTCTGCTAACTAGAACTTCCTGTTAAGAGCAGACTTCAATGCCTTTTTTTCTTTATATTTTAAATGTCGGGGGATAAAAGTGCCTTTGAGTTCCATTTGCAATAGCAATCTCAGAATGAGAGGAATTAGAAACATGAGAGAAAAATAAGTCAAATGGTACTTGCACTTCTAAGAAAGAGCACAAAAAAAAGCACAGGGGCAAAATACGAGTTTCTGACAAAACTAGAACTGCAAGCCTCCTGATTGTAAAATGCTGATAGTGTTGTTCATCACAGAAGAACGAAGATAAAAATCAGACTAAGCGGAGGGGGAACAAAAGATTGTATTTGACACGCATCCTTTGAAAGTTTGGGGCTAAGAGAGGGTCAACAATTTTAACTCTTTTTATTTGTCTTTTTTGTATTTTAATGTTTAGATTTGATATGAATTACCAATTCTCGGAGATCAAAATGTTCCAGGTTGGATTTTTTTTTTTTTTGTAAGAGACTGTTTTCAAGATCTCGCAGCCAGTGAGGTTAGTTGTACTTTCAACCCTTTTTTATTGGTCAAATTTTGAAAGTTATAAAGATGTATTTCTTGAATAAGGGATTTTCATAGCAATTAAAAATAAAGGCAAATGATTGTAAACGTAGCACAGAAAATTCAAATTCATATCGATGTTAGAATTCATATTTCATCACTCAATTTATATATTAAACCTGTAACTCGTGATTCATTAAATTCGCAGTTTAGTAATCATGGACCTGGACAACCGCCAGTTAACGGAGGCCGACTGTATAAATATTTATGAGGTTACGTAATATGATATATCAGATTATTAAAAGAAAAATATTAATTTATTTTTATATTCAAGGAATCATTTTATTGATCAAAATATACTTGAATATATTCTTACCAATGTCATTCCAACAAATTCCACTTTAAAGAATTGTGAGTTTTTTACAAACTCTATGAAGGAAAGTTCTATGAAGGAAAGTTTGATTTCAGTCTTGTGAAAAAGTCTTATTTCGTACACAGAGTTCCAAACTGCGAAATAATTGGCAGTCTGTTGTGGAAGATCGGATGAGTATGGAGAGCGCGGCAAGATCTCGTAGCTTAATACAACAAGGTTTTGTGCTGCATAAAATCTCGAATTATCGTGGAGGAGTATGGATCAATGTGTGTTGCTCAAGCCCGAGAACTTTTGGGCAAGTGCTTCTATACATTTCCTCGATTTAATATATTCTTTGATTTCGAATATGGCTGGGAAGTTATTATTTGCCCACAATTTAAAAATGAATAAGGGATCACACCCCTTATAAGTAACCATACAGTCACTACAACCTTCTGGCTATGTAGAAATGTATGTTCTGTATGTCCACCACCAGAGGAGGATCCAGACAATGAGGGTTTAAAATCGATAGGGAAGCACCATTGTTTTTTTCCTTCAAAAAGTTCATAAAATTTAATTGTATTTATATCGTTTAATATCCATGATTACTTAGTCCTTAGTCTCAAAATGAACTAAATATTGATTCAAGAAATGATTTCAAATGCGATCTAAAAATTTATAGTCTGATACATCTCTTGGTCCTGTGCCTTGATCCCAATAAATAAGTTTGAAAGTAAAACAACAAAATAATACTTTTTAAAATTTGGTTGGGATTTCCTGTTCAGGTATATCATTTCGTCTGTGAGGGAAATTATGATAGAAGAGGCATGTGTCCCCGTGCCCACCCCCTGGATTTGTCACTGTCTCTCATGGTAAATCCATTTCCTCGATCGTTTTATGTTGCAATTGTTAATTAGTTTTACGCCGAAGATTATAATTCTTATCAGAAAAGGTGTCTTCTTGCCCTTTACTACAAATTTCAAACTGCATTTACTGATCGCTCAATTCATGCGGAACCCATTTATTTTATCCACGTTCTTGAGATGGTTTAAAATGATAATAATATAACTTTTCTACATACACCCAACCATTTAGCAATCAGTTCGCGAATGATAAGAAATCCTACGTTTCATATTACACGATCTAAAAAATAATTTTTCCAGATAAGGATACCTAAAAATTACTCATTTTTCGTTAAGATATTCTTCGACAGGAAAAACGAGGAGAATTTCAATGATCAACAAAAAATGATCTGAACGTTTTGTGTGAAACACATGATGTCCAGAATTACAGAACCTTATATGAAAGTTGCTTACAGACGAAACCAATCATCAGAAAATTGTGAAAAAATGCAAATTAATGAAAGGATGAGTATTTCTATCAATGAAAAAGGATTCAAATATTGCCACCAGAGAACAATGCATTAATCAGTAATGTATTTGTCCCCATCTTTTAAGTAGTTTTACAATTTTTAACAATTTTGGAATTTTTATTACAAATAAGCATATCCTACTAGAAGGTCAACATCTTCAGCTACACTCGGAATGCGCTAGAGGACATATTCAACAGTTGATCGAAGTATATGTTGGGAAATGTTGAGCACGTGGCGTTAAACGCTGCCCGTAAAATTAAGTAAAGTTCTTAGATCACGCATTATCAGATGTTTCAAATGCCCCCATAATAAAACAAAGCCTTTAAATGGGTGTTTGAAAGTCCATCGGGTAGCGGCGGCTGGTGAACGTTAAATCTATCATGATTGAAGTACTCACGTTGGTGTGGATGTCAAATTCTCATCCGTTTATTAAGTACTCTACAAAATTTCATAATTTTCTGATGACTTTTTTCGTCTGAAGGCATCTTTGAAACAGAGTCTTAAGATTCTGGACACCCTGTATATATAAATCGGAGGTAAAGGATTAATATCGGAGAAATAACGAACAAAAATATATAATTAAAAATAAAACAGAAAAACAAGAGTTACAGTGATATTTCGTTTCAGTAAAAAAAAAAATTACCAATGTAGAATGCTTATACTCTTTCCTTCTCCGATTGCTTCTCCGGCAAGATTGAATACATCTCTCCGCCTTCAAGGGCATTCTATAGTCGCAATTATAATCTAAAAATAGTTTCAGTTAATTACGTTCTCTGTTGGTTAATTATTATAGAAAGAATAAGGCATCTTCAGTATATATTGCTTTAAAACAATAATCCTCGGTCTTCGGTATCACATACCGGTTTCTATGTTGCAGTTTTACCAAGTATTGAACAAAGAAGCTGTTTGTGAAGATGACGATGTACTTCCTTAGAATTGCATTTAACTTCTGTTTTTTCAGATCTATAAACTCTTAAAGTAAAACAAAAACGTGATTAGCTTGAGGCTTGATTGAAAAGTAATGCCTCCATGGCCATAACTTATTTTATATGACACCGATTTCCTCACTTTTTGTTGTACCTTTTTTTTAATGTATCCTCAATGGAACACACTTTTCAAGACACAGTCCCCATCCCTACCACACATTATCGTTATCGCGTGAGTTGTCAGAAAAAGCCACTTGATAAGAATTCTGGTAGTAGTTGTATGCTGCACTGGAAGCTTTCACTGGTGAATATGAAAACTAATTGGTTGTCCACTGAATTCTATGATCATTGATTTTTTTCCTCAACCGAAAGTACAGCATTATTCAAATATGATTTTAAGTGATGTGACTGGTTATTACATAAAATGTTTCTGCGTGTACGTTTCTGAAGGAAGAAGATACAATTTTATACATGTTTTATTTTTAAAGTTTCGGTATTATAACCTTTTTACAAGCTGTTATTTAACTTTAATTTGTTATGTCCATACTCGTATTTATGTTGTACCGTTTGAAGATTATTTATTGTTAATCAGACAAATAGGTAAATTCTGATTTTTAAGTTTAAAATATTTAATGTGACTATGTACAGCGATTATACAAAAATATGTGACAGGAGATACCAAGACGTCCGTCTGGACCGGGAACCAAGCAGGGACTGACGCTCTTTTAGGGCCATCGACCTCCAACGGTTTCTTGTCGGCGAATTCCCCCAATCTTCACAAGCTGCCGAAATAGCCACGATCATCTTTCTGCTGACATCTCGGGGATCAGGTGTCGCTCGGGCAGTCCAGATGCAGGAGTGTCAAAGTTGGTAGCTCGACCAACAAACATTGAAGAAGGCCGAGGAAAGTGGATATGCCACAGACGTTACAATGTATGTACATCGTTACAGCGTTCTAAGTTTGTACATGAATTTTAACGCACTTTCTCTTATCCGATCGAGTTGAAATTTTTCTAACACGTCTTATGACAATACAAAATTATGGCATGCTCAAGCAGTTAGAGGTAGATGTCTGGGAGCCTGGGCCTTGACTTTGTACTAAAATTTTAACTATTTCCCTTTCAATCGATTGAGCTAAAATTTTCCATACACGTGTATCTCCGAAGACATACAAAAATATGGTACGCTCAAGTAGTGATAGGTTTGAGGGGGAAGGGAGAGTGCTCGATTTGTTCTTTACACTCGATTTTTAACTTACTATCACCCGATGAAGCTGAAATTTTGCATTCACGTATAACTCCTATTACAATGCAATACTAAGTAATGACGGACTTGGAGGGAGGAGGCGCTGGTTGACTGGGTCTTGCACCTAATAACGTTTAATTAAACTGAAATTTTGCATGCACATATAGTTCCCGTAATTGCCTTTTTTAGCTTAAATTTCCGAACTAAAAAGAATTAAATAAATTCAAGTAAAAATGTTTTAAATCGAGCTTTTATTTAAAGATGGACTGCGAGGTATAAAAATAATTTCAAATGTAAAATAATATGTAATTTATAAATGCTCGGGGGTTGTTAATATTTTTTGAGCTGATAGATAAGTTGCTATGG